>JAODAL010030039.1:0-50646 GCA_025379985.1 Phyllomedusa bahiana | reverse complement strand
GGGGAAAAAGCAATCCTCTAAAACGTAGTTTCTCAAAAATTGTTGGGATGATTTATACAAAAAATGCTTAAGGACAGAAATAGAGAGATAAAAATTTATAGATAGAGAAAGACGGTAGGTAGACAAAAAGATGATAAAAAAACAATAGATAGTAGATAGTTAAAGTAGTAGATAATTAGATAGATAGATAGATAGATAGAAGATAGATAATGATAATAGATAGATGAAAGATAAAGACGGGTAGGTAACAACAGAGGGCAAAATAGAAACAAAGATAAAAAATAGATGGAGATAGATAGACGAAACACAACAGAAAGATATATAATAAAAACCAGACGAAAGATAGAAAAAGCAGCAACAGATAGATAATAGATAGATAGATAGATGAAGATAATAATAGATAGTAATAGATAAAAAGGAAAACCAACCTAAAAAAGAAAAAAAACAAAACACTTTTTCTGTCCACGCTGGACATGTTGGAAAAATATTGTTTTTTTTCTTTTCCCTTTAATTTGTGATGCCGCGATTTTTCGCAATATGCTTTGGCCTGGACATAGGTCTTATATCACTGGCCCCCAAATTGCAAAATTATATTTTGTGATGTGTGCCTTTTAGATAGAAGATAGATAGATAATAGTTAGATAGATTAAGATAGTAGATAGACAGACGAGGTAGATAGGAAACAGACAGTAGAGACAGGTAGGTGATAGATGCAGCAGTGTCTCAGTGCTTAGCACGTTGTTTTGCTTTTCGGTACAAAACCTACCAAGGACCATTGCAGGGAAATATGTTGTTTTTCCCATCTTTGAGTACTCTGATTTCCCCCCCAACCCCAAACAACATATTAGGTTATCTGGAATTTTGAGGGTGAGCAATGTACAATGACAATTCCCTGTAAAGCACTGCAAATTAATGGTACTATTTTAGATAAAAATTTACAAAAAACAACATTTTAATTCTTGAAGCTGCTGCTAAGGATTTCCTTACTGGAGGATTTTAGAGGGCTGTTACAGTCATGACCTAGAAATGTTAAAATTATATAATATTTTTGTTTGGCTTTTTTGTAGCAGCACTTATTTAATTCCGGAACTTACATTGCATTTTTCAAAATATGAGTGACTTTCTAATCAAACTAGGTTGAGCGATTGCGTGGCTATCGAGATCGAGCGATAGTGTAGTCGGCGTATCGAAAAGGTTTTTCGTAGGGGAATCGATTTGAGCGATACCATTAAAGTCTAGGGAGAGCAACAACACCCCATTATTACACCCAAACAAAGGGGGAGAAGCTGAAATTAAAATCCCCAACAGTCAAAAGGATACTGCTAATCTTAGGCAACACACTAGGTTATAAAATCAAGAAACCCTTTCAATTCACCTGTGGTGAATATGAATTGCTGTTTAAGATTTACTGGGTGCTGCGTCAAGAACAAAGCTGGGTGCGCAAAAAATCAAAAAAAAACCCGTATTTTTTATGTTTTCTATAATACCGGTATTTTTTTGCACCCTTTCAATTCCCCTGTGGTGCTATAGAATTGCTGTTTTAAATTTTTCGGGATGCTGCTCAATGAACAAAATGGGTGCGCAAAAAACAAAAAACACGTACTGTTATGTTTTCGATAATACACGGTATTTTTTGCACCTTCAATTCATGTGGTTGGGGCTAAGAATTGCTGTTTTAAGATTTACTGGATGCTGCGTCAATGAAAAAGCTGGGGGGCGCAAAAAATCAAAAACCGTATCTGTTAGTTTTTGTAAAGACAACGGTATTTTTTGCACCTTTCAATTCACCTGTGGTGATATAGAATTGCTGTTTTAAGATTTAGTGGTGCTGCGTCAAAGAACAAAGCTGGGGGCGCAAAAGTCAAAAAAAAGTATCGTTTGTTTTGTATAATACACGGTATTTTTTGCACCCTTTTTAATTCACCTGTGGTGAATATAGAATTGCTGTTTTAAGTTTACGTGGATTTCTGCGTCAATGAACAAATGATAATAAAAGTGGAGTTTTGCACCTAACAAAGGACCTGCAGTTACTAAAATGAGTTTATCCAATAAAGTTCAGGCTGCCCAATATCCGGAAAATATTTAAATAGCAAATGTTAAATAAAGTATTCCCCTACAATGTCTCACTAAGTCTTGGTAAACCTTTACCGTGTTCTTTATAAAAAGGCTTGCTGTTTCGCCTGCGGGGCCCCCCCCGCCCCCTCCCCTAAATTTTACAGGGGTAATGCGCTTTAAATTCTCTAGCTAATAATAAAATCTTCAAATCTCTAATCTAACTAAAATTGGAAGGATCACAGAAAATTTAGTAGAGGTTTCTCTGGCGAAATGACTAATTTCGCTGAGCTGTTTGGCCACGGTCCACCCCCAATAAACGGAGGGACACGGGGCCCTAAAACAGGAAACGCGTTCTATGTAAAACGAGGTCATGTGTTTTTTCCCCACCCAAATCGCAACCATACACATCCCAGTCATGACGTCGTACAACATCTCACCCTGCCTTATTCTGTAATCTATTTGCGGGCCGCCAAAATTACGGAAGCCCCGAAAAAGGCGCGATTTAATAGTATGCACAGTTTTTTTAACCCTTAATTAGCATGATCTGGAAATTTCGATCACCAAAAACCTTGCCGTTTTCAAAATTTGTCGATAAAAATCGCTAACCCCACAATAAAAAGTATGCTATTTATTACGGTTCCCCCATTAAAGCCTGGCAACAGGTTGCTGGTCCTTCATTTGACTTTTTTACTACTGAGCGACAGCAAAAATCCCCCCACTAACAAAGTCTGGATCCACTGTATAGAACCCAAATTTCTAATCCTAAATGCTGAGACTTTTTAAACTTTGACGGGTTCCACGGCTGTGATTCCATTCTGTACCTCCGCTGTGGGTATACATCAGGATACCTGAAAAATGTATGTGAATCAATCCTGCGATGGCTTCACAGGAAACAACAATACAAACATAGTTACTTTTGAATTTCTTTGCTCTGTTTCCTAAACGTCAACACTTTCTGTACTGCACAAAATTGCACGGTATACCCATGGATAACCACAATGGAACTCCCAAAGCGCCGTGTTGAATCCAACCTAAGCAGGGGCGTAGCTAGAGACTCAGGGGCCCGGGTGCAAAACCCCACTTTTGGGGCCCCTACCACTAATAGGTCCCCATAAATTGACAGGCATGTATATAGATAGGTACACGCTCCCACATGCTGGTATATATATAGATAGGTACAGCAGTTATATAGATTAGGTACAAGGCAGGTATATAGATAGGTACAGGCAGACACCGCCGGTACATAAGATAGGTACATGCAAGACACGAGGCAGGTATATAGCTGAGGTACAGGCTAGTATATAGTTTAGGTGAACAGGCAGGTACATATTGAAGGTCTACTGGCAGGTATCGTATAATATTGTTGGTACACTGCAGGCAGGAGTAAGGATATATAGGTCGAGGGTACAGGCAGCAGGTATGATAGTGAGTAACAGGCTGTATATAAGTGTGGGGACAGGCAGGCCAGGAATATAGCGTGAAGGTACAGGGCCCCACCCCCAATGGGCCCCGCCCCAAAACGGGTTTTATAAAAAAAAAAATAAAAACAATATTTAGTGATGGTACAGCTCAGGCAGGTATATAGTGGAGTACAGGTAACAGGGGCGGGTATATAGTGAGGTAACAGGCAGGTTCATAATAGTGAGTGGTACAGGCAGGCAGTATATAGTGCGGTACAGGTGCAGGCATGTATAAAGTGAGGTACAGGCAGGTGGAGCAGAATTAATAACACTAATACTTTACCTTAACCTTCCCGGCGGATTCCGCTATGCAGGCGATTGCCACCTCTGCCGGTCAAGGCGGCGTGTGATTGAACGCCCCGCAAAGTACAGTCAGAAGGGCCGCGGCGCGCTGAACATCTCTTCGCAGCGTGCTGCCTCCTCCCGGCCACACTGTCGTCAAAGGCTGTGCATGCCCGTAGGAGCGATCCCGGCGCTGGCCGTTCACGCAGGGACGCTCCCTCGGTACCACCAAGCCTAACTGACGACTGTGCGGTCCTAGGAGGCAGCCGCACGATTAGAACACTGATCTCATGCGCGCCGCGGCCTTCACTGTCCTAAGCGGACCGGTATCGGTGTAATGCCGGCCCGCGTTAGCTCATTGAGCTGCCTGCACTCGCGCAGGCGGCAAATCGCTGGCCTACCGGGCTCTATGTGATACCAAAGCGATGCAGTCTTGCTGGCGAGCGGGGCCTGCGGGACCCCCTTTGCTCAGGGCCCCGGCTCGCATAGTTGTGCGACCTGCATGCACCGCCTGTAGCTACGGCCACTGAACTAAGGGCATAGGACAAATACCTGCCGGTTACTGACCGTCCGATAGTTTGATCCGTTTTGCGCCCGTTCCCCCACGGCCGCGGATGGGATGGCTGATTTCCTCTCCGCATGGTGTTTATATTGAGGTTTTTTACTTTTCTACCTCGAAAACCGACGGAAGAAGTGCTGCTCCGATTTTTGTGCGGACGGACCGCCCGCGCAAAAAAAGCGGCCGGGCGGACAATAATTTTGTGGCATCATTTTCGGCCGGTTTTTCAGGCGGTCTGAAAAACCGCAAACCGGCTGAAAAAACGTGCCGTGGGACATGCCCTAATTAAGATATTTTTAAAAGGTCACAAAAGGACACTCAAAAGAAACAGATGTCATGTAACTAAACAATCTCAAGATAATTTATTATAAACATACATGGTTTTCATTTTAATTGATTGATTGGTCCTCCAGGGCTCCCAAAGATGGTAAAAAGAAGGGGTCTCATAGTGGTAAGAGTTCTGCCCTGCATAGGAAATAAGTGACAGTAATAAAGTGCTACACCAGTACTGTGAATCAGTGAAGGTCTTAAGGTGTTGGCATATCTCCATTATAAGATTTGAGGTAATTAACCCCTGCCAGCTTTAGCAGGTCGAAAGTAAAAGATCATTTGAAGCTGAGTTTCAAATCCATTGAATTGTACAGCCCATTGAATTGTACAGCATTACAGTTGGGCTGCACAAGCGTGGAAGCACTGTTACAGAGAACCTGTCACATAGATTATGCCTCCCTTGGTGAGGACAGCCAACTCGGTGTACAGAATTGCTCGTTTCCACTCTGTTTCCCTTATTCTGGAGATGCAGTAGTTTAGAAGTATATTAATGAGCGCTCAAATCTGCAGTTTTCAGCCAGAAAAAGAGTCATGAAAAGAGTGTTTTTTTCATACCCCGCCCACTTGAGGCTATACCCGCCCACATCCTAACTGATTAACCTATTACTTTGAATAGGTAGAAACATATGAATAACTGCCAGGTAGACGGGGATAGCCTGCTCATGAATAAAATTTGAGCATTTAAAGTTCTAAAACTACAACATCTTACAGAATAAGGAACACAGCACTGGAAACAACAGGTCTGTCAAGAGCTTTTGCTGTCCTCAGTAAGGGGGGGCATAATCTATGTGACAGGTTCCCTTTAAATTATATTTCACCTTTTAACATATGGATAAAATGAAATGTTATGTCTACTTGCTATAACAAAATGTGAAGTGAGGTTACAAAATACTATTCAGTCTTCACCAGGGGCGTAGGAATTGCAGAGGTAGCCCAAACGCCCTCACTGTGAACAATAAGGGAGATAACCACCCATTGTAACGTGTCAGCATGGTAGCCTAGCGAGTGAGGCCCTTATCCTTTCTGCACTCAGGGCCCCCGGAAAAAAAATCTTCAAAGTAATGCCTCTGAATCCTCACTACATGTTCCATTTTTCTTGACCCAAATGTCTTCCACTCCTACATAACTCTTTCATAAGAAACAGCAGCTTTTGGGAGTTGGATTTATCTTTCAAAACTACCATGACAAAAGAAAGCATAGGTAGCTTAGAGAAACACCAGGGTCAGATCGAAGTGATACAGTCCCTTGTGTCTCTAGCAATTGCACTTTCATCAAATCTAGGCTTGACTTTTCACAGGTAGAATCTGTATTTTTTGCGTATTTCCCTTTTCTTACAGTCTCTAACATAATGCAATCACACTGTATATTTTATCTGTCACAGATGTGAAAAGTAATTAAGGGAAATATTTACATCCTGTACAAGTGAACATGTATTTTAATAAGGTATGATGAACTTACAACAAAGTTTTTTGTAGTTTCTCAGCTTCATTTCCGTAAAAGCAAATTAAACTGTTCCAAACTTGGACAGCCTCAAAGAGTGCTAGAGAAATGACGTAATGAGCGTAGTCGGTACGTAGTCACAACTTGTAAGGAACAACAAAAACAAAACAGTGTGAGATTAATTTAATGGTAAACACACTTAAAGAATACTAAAAGCAATGTGTGGGTTTTATTTTTTATCTTTTTATTTCTAACAACACGAAATAACATGTGGTTTCTGCATGAGCGTACGTGGCAATGATTTCAATAGCGTATCGCCATGTGCTATGCTACCATCATTCTAAATCACTACTTTTATGCACTATTAAGATTGTCGATATCACTAAACTGTGCGAGTAAAGTCTTCCTTTCATACTTCATATTTAATAATTAAATCCATACTGTGTAATGAATTAAAAAACAGTACTGTGGTGCTCCACATGATGCAGTTTTTACAGATGTAAACCACAAAATGGGCACCATTCCAATGCTGAAGTGTCAACCAATATCCCATTAGTCTTATCCACTTTGGCCACTGAAGTTGCGAGCAACACCACTTGATTTTTGGCTAAGATCATTAATGGTTACGTTTTGTGCAAACACTGATATACAGTCATGTATTTAGAGGAATAGCTAAATACGGCAACAACACAAGTCTTCCTTAATATGTTGTGCAAACCTTAGAAACATGACATTTCTCTACTTATTCAATGGTAGATAGATAAAAAAGTGCTGTATACATCTTTTTAACCCATGCTATTGACTACAGTTAGAATATAACAGGTTTTCAAAGAATACAAAAGAGGCTGAGTATGATTTAATCTGTTTTTATAAAGCGCTCTAATGGTTGTATTATCTCTAGCGTTAATCATGAAAGACAAATAAGCAGTATCTGCCCCCCTCCATTGTAGAAGAAGGGCTTTCTCGAATTATTTCAAGCGAAAACCTCTCAGTGCTCCATATGGTTAATAGGAACTTCAGAGTATAAACGAGACTCTCCTTTTAATTTTCACTCATTGAGCGTTTTAACCACCCTAATCATGCAAGAGTTATGATTACTGCGAGCACACATATTCGATAAAAATAATGATTCCCCCTATTCTGGCGCATGTCCCTTTGGAGACATTGTTAAAACTAAAGTACATATAACCCTTTACCACTTATCTCCATATCTCTGGCTTCCAACAACTCGAGTGTAATGCGACCATTTGTCCCCTGTGACAGAGCAGTTCACAAAACATTTGGTTCTGTTTCTCTCTGTTTGGACTCTACAGATGTATGCATGTATATATTTGCTTTAAATGATCTTAAATGTTTTATTTTTGCTGTAATGTTGCAGCTGTTACTAAAGTACACTTGGAAAGTAAAGATATGGAAGAATATCGAGAATAGCATCCAATATTTTTTGTTTTGATCCTGAGTCAATATGTTAATTGATATTTTAATAAAACTAGCTTCACGAAATTCATACACTGCGCTAATAACAGTCACAGAAGATGTGGCCACATCATCACATCATCCTGGCAAACCATTTCAAGGATATTAAAAAACATTCTTCAAATATTTTATTCAAAGAGAGGAAACAAATAGCAGAATAAGTGATATCAAAAACATTTCATTTTATTCAAATAATTCTGAAATATGGTTATGCGAAGTTTTCCAAAACAGCTCTCGGTCTAGTCAAGGAGTCTTTCGAGTTCTCAAATGTATATTAAACACGGCCAATCATTAAAACTCGCGTTGAATATGTTTTCCATTCAAGACTCCCGATATAAGTGTCAACAAATTCTTCTGGGAATATTATTATTGGGCACTCAGTATTTATTTATCTCAGAGAATTGCTTATAGAGCAAATGTAATCTTTTGAATCATTTCTGATGCATTCGTTGAATGTAACAATGTGCATGTAGTAATAATTACTTTTATATTCAACATTGTTATTGTAAAGAAGATTGTATAAAAACATAATACCACAGAGTATAAGTTCACATTATTATGACCATTTCCTACTTATGACATCGGCGGCGCGTAGTTCTTGAAGGAAGTCATGTTGCATGAGCTGGCTTATTGGATAGAAAAGGCTGTTTTTACACATATCCTTTGTTGCTGTCATGGATTAAAGCGCCAATTTATCACAGTTGCAAAAATGGAAAGACTAACAGGGTCTTCAGTCTGACAGCGCTGGCAGTATTTCTGAAACTGCACAGTTTGTGAACTCATTGCATACCGTTGTCGTAAAAGTGTATCATTAGTGGACAAATGGTTTACTGCAAATAAGCGATATGGATACTGAGGAGCTACATGTACCATTGATGTGAGCGGTGAATGTCGGCCACAATGGTGTGCAAGGGTGGACTGACACTTTCAAACTGAACCACTCTGCTACCAGACTTGTCTAAAAAAACAACTTCAGTCAAACCCATCCATGCGTTCTGGAGTCTCTGAAGGAAGTACGGATGGTCATCTGACACCACATCTAACAAATGTTATATTGTCAAGAAAAGGCTTCAAATTTTCACGAAGGCGAAACTCGGTATTGGATCACGCGTCACTGAATTCGGCGACAAAGGGTGTGCCTTCTTCTGAATGATTCACATTTCTTCTTCATGGATGCGAGTCTTGACACTTCTAACATCCTAGACCTCTAATTATGTCTCGAACAAAAACATAATCAAACAAGCGCAGTCGCGCATGTATTATGATCTAGAGAGAATGTTTATTGGGGAGCGGCATACTCCGTACAGCCACTACATGTAGGTTCAGTTCGCACTCGCTCAAACTCGATTCGCGGGTACATAGATAGCCTCCTTCAATACTGATAGATGTATCTCACTGTGAGTCCAGGCTATACAATGATCTTCCCCCAAGAAAATGCAATGTCTGAAATTGGTTGAAAGCACACGACCAAGACTTCAAAATACTATCCTCGTCCCATAATTCCTCAGACTTGCACTGCAGTCAACATGGCTCCAGATACCTGTGACCACCTACAAGGACCTTATTGAGTCACTCCTAACCACGTGATAGCGCTGTTCGAGCTATAATACGAAATGGTTAACATTTGACATTGGTCATGAGTGAAAAGTGACACCAGCTGTTCTGTTAATATAGAGGACAACAAAGCAAGCATGTTGACTGTTACGTTACTATTTTTTGTAAAACCAATCTGATAGCATCACTAGGACTATGAATGGTTTCAGATATAGTTGAACTAGAAGTAATCAAGCTACTTTACATTATCTGTCTTATGATTTGAATGATGTCACAAATCAGTAAATACCTCTAATTGATATAACAGATATTAGTCGCAGTTGCTAATATCTTCATAGTCAATAAAATATGTCTATTTAATACTGTCAACCTATAGAAAAAGCAAGTATCTTCTCTTCTTAGTCTAAATAGCAGGAGATCTTTAATGATATAGTATAGAAATGCTTCTTGCATATAGAGCAGAAAGGAAGAAATCCATGTGATTCTGAACCAATAATTTAAAATAAACAAAGTTGATACAAATTCAAAGGTAATAGCTGTTTTCATATTTGTTATGATTAAAATAAAGCTTTTAGCTTATATTCCTCCTGTTGCTTTAAAAAACAGCAACATAGTGTGCAAGGACTGTCCAAAGATTATATTCACTTATACTAAGGTAAATCATTAGCCCCCCCCTTACCCCATAACCTAATTTTCCTATCCAACACAAAGTACAGAGGCCAGTTTTTAAAGAAAGCCAGTTAACATATTAGTATGTTTTTAGGGTTTGAGAGGAAAGTGGTACACCTGGAAAAAAAATTATTATATAAATACAAGCAATATGGTAGACCAACTGGAATGTTTTGATACAGTCCTAAAATCAAATATACGCAGTAAATCATTATCTTAGTTTTGAGAGCCTTATGCTATAGACCTAAGGCAAATATCTATTTGAATATTTGGTGTAATGCAACACTCAACCTTTTTTTTATTTCAAAAAAAAAGCAAAGAAAAAAAACACCCTGTGAAATATAAAATATTTCCTAAAATATACTAACATAGAAACACTGGTATATAGCCGCGCCTGATGATATAAAGATTTTATTCCATTTCGTACAATTTTTAGATACATGATCTAAGAGTTGACATTCGATCCTCCCAGGAAATGAAAATGTTTGGTCTAGTTAGGGAAAAATGTATCCAGGTATTGATGAGTTAATAATACTATAATGCTTTCTGGTTTACACCAAGGCCTCTTCGTAGAAAACTAAATTGATGTGAATATGTTAAAACATTATTATGATTTTTATTGGAATTCGATAATTGTCAACTAGTGCAAGAGGGATATATAAAGCCAAAAAGCAAACAAAAATTACCACAACAAATAAAGGTATAAAAACTGGTTTAATTATGTTAAAAACATAAAATAATGGAACACATAGGCTGTATAATCATTTAGAATAAAGGAGAAAAGATACAAAATAGAAGAACTGTAATGCATGTTGCTGAAAATAAAATAAGAGAATTTAGTGTCTGTTTTCCAATAGACAGTATTTTTGGCTATTTACCCATGTTTGCAATAACAATGCTGAAATTTAAATAAAATCCTAAATGGTTTCACAAATGTGTGTTATTAAGACAAATGAGAACACTAAATTAACATTCCGGGATTTATTATGGGACACATCATAACTTCATCTTCAATCTGAATTCTGCTAATAGTTTGCACATTCACTAATATTTAGTTTACATAACAAAAAAAATAAAACAATTGGCACACAAAAAAAAGTAAAAAATCTTACGTACGCACATATAATGGGCCATTATTGACAGTCACTATGGTGAATTATCTGTTCAGTGTGAGCGATTCGAGGGATAAAGTAATTTAATAGTAATGTTGGGCTTTTAACGGCCTCCTGTGCCGTAAATTCTCTACGGAACACAAAGGTGGTGACCAAAAAAAATCTCAAATTTTACTTTTTTACAAATTAAAAAAAAAGAAAATCACATGCAAAAGACAAGAAAAACATTCATAATCTTATTAAAAGTAAAAAAAATAATACCCTTCCCTTGATGTCCACAAAATCAAGGAATGAGGCTTATACCTGTGGGTTGAATTTAAAAAATATAATCTCAGGACGTGGAAGTCATATCTCCCTTCGTGTCACTTATGTTAAACTCAACTAAGGCGCTTTTTTTAATAGCTTACACCCTGATTGATGATTCTCAGGAGCCAGCCACATGTTCATGTTCCAGGGCTGTCAACTCTTATAGTATTCTATATAATAAGAAAACAAAAATGTGAAAGTAAACCACAATAAGAAAGCAAGTATAAAAAATAAACTATTGCTTGTAGACCATTATCTGCACAGTATGTATGTGGTAATATATATATATTTTTTTTGCAATAATAGCAAATAACAAACAGTTCTAAAAATGTTTCTGGAACTGTTTTTCTTTAACCATTTATGGGATCTCATATTAAAAAAAACTGACTGCACTACACTCCAGCAGGGTCTAAAATCACCTAAAAAAATCACAGCAGTGACTTGTGCAATTACAAAGTTAGTCCTTACCCTACATGCAGACTTGACCTCAGTGGTACTGAGTAAATAGCAACCTAAAACAAATTCCCATATAGAACTCCCCAAATAAGGTCATCTGTCACAAACTGCATAGAAAGAGACTAAATGCCTTCTATGGTAAAGAAACCCATCAATTCTGCATAAGCTTTTATAAACATCAATCGAGTGGATTGCCAAAAGGAACGAAGCGAAACTGTTTATTCCAAGCACGTAGGGGCACAAAAATAAGCAAAGCTCAACGTCTGCTGGCTTGCATATATGCGGAACAATAGAGCCATGTAATGTAATACGTTCCAAGAGAAACTGGTACAGCAGTTACACAGATTCTTGGAGTGTTTCTATAAATTCGCAGACAAAAACAGTATGTACTCAAATGTACTTTAACCTATATCGAGGAAGGATCAATATATTCAAAAAATGTAACATTAAAAATAATCTTAGATATACAATCAAGATATCCAGGAGGATAAAAAATACAAAAAAAAAAGTATTCAACGATGCATGTATACAGAGAGCAGGGTGCCAAAATTGTTCTTCTACTGTTTTACTGTGTGACACACAACACGCCCGCCCCCCTACAATGTACTACCGATAAGGGCAAAAAAAATACAGGAGCACCCACACACTTTGCTTCTAGTATTGAGCGTCACTCAATTTTAGTAGACATGGTTTCTAGATTTATTTTTATCTTTGAGAAAAACTAAATAATGCTTTTTTTTTTTATAAACAAAGAATCCTCCAATATAGCGGGAAAAGCTAATGACCAGAATAAAAAATCATTTCTCATAATTTCTCCACACCTTGAGTATCCACTTACAGCTTGTGAGTATCTGAAGAAAGTAACGCTCCAATAGTTACTTTTATATGACACATTTCAGGATGTCGATAGCAAAGCTATTAAAGCACTTTGAGGCCACATGTATGAACTGACTTAAGGTCTAAAACTCACTTTTTATTTTGCCCCATAAGGTATACTATCGGGCAAAGAGAGAGTGAGTTTTAGACCTAAAACATTTCATACATGTGGCCCTTTATTATATAGTTTTTATTGCTTGACTTACATATTAAGATAAATCATATATATGACAAGAACAAAACAGCATTCTGAGACACAAAAGTACACACAAATAATATCTAGTTACAGTGTATGCAGTGGAACATTTTTTCTGTAAAAATAGGGGCCAAACTGCCACTTAAAGAATACCATTGCCATTGACAGATAGCTAACTTGGTCTGCCGACAATGTTTTGTAGTGATACATAGCGAGAAATATACACGTCACATGAATGCCAAGACCCAAAGTTTCCTAGCAGAACATTGCGCGCGAGAGCCATCAACAGCCTCTGCTGTGCTTACTGCCTCTTCCCGTAGGTCACAAATTGGTTGCATCTTCTTCTCCATGAAGCAACACATCGAAGAAACAAACTCAGCCATCGGATGATGATTAAAAGAAACTGTCAAGATTCATATGGCCCTCGTTGTCAGTTATTGATCTAATCGTAGCAGTAAAATTATGTTTTGGCAATTGTTGCGTGCTAGAAAAGAGAGCCCCTCCGCGCGTGATGGCTCAGATTGATCTAGTGCTCACTAAGCTTCCCCCTCCACATCAATGAGCCTTCGGTGCCTATGACCCTGTTGGCAATTGACTGGTTGTTCATGCAGTAACTACTTTTGATCAGTAGTAACCGCTGTATACTGGTAATACCCCAAAAACCCGCATTTTTGGGGCCCCCACACCCGGGGCAGTGTTTTTTAAATGTTATGATATATCGGTGGGTAATAAAATATATTATTATAAAAATTTCTGTATATTTTTATACAGAATTTTGTAGTTTTTTACTTTATACTTATTGCATTAATAATTTTAAACCTGTGCCTAATATACAATTTTTACACATTGTAAGGAGGTGCACACTCTTTTTAGCAACTTACTGAATGTGTCATCTGGGTGGGGCAATGTCAGGGAAATTGGAATCTCCTTGATCTCAGCAAATCACCATTTCAGCACTTTCAGTATTGTTGATTCGAGTTGGTATTGTTCAGTCTTCAAATTGTGGTTCAGAGGGATGTTCTTGGATAGTGCATTTAATGCCCACTGCCTTAACTCTTCATGAACATTGTTCATAAGACCACAGGAACGGGTTTACCTGTTAGATGACAGATTACTATTGCTGGTAGAGTCAATATATTCCATAATGTTAGGACAAGCAATACTGCTGTCACATATAATGACTCTACAACTGCCTGAGTTACAGAGTCACTATATATGTAGGGAGGTATTTAATGTGTTTTTTTCTATTAGCTGCCTATAAACTAACAACAACGATTTGGGAAAAAATTTTGAGGTTATTAATACAAAATGGAACAGAACCCAAAAGTTTATATAAATTTATCGTACCCATCTCTTTTTTTAAGCATTTGATGACTTTATTTTCCTCTAAATGGGTAGGAGTTACCTTTCACTAACTATGTATATTTTTTGTTTTTATAAAAAAAAGTACATGTAAACAATTTTTTTTATACAAATGTTTTAAACCAAGCATTAAATGACTATTTTCATAACAATTTTTATTTTATTTTTATACATTTAAAATGTCACATTGTATTGTTTCTATAGTCCCATGGATCATCAACAGACTACAAATAAACCTTGTGTAGTCTGACCCTGCAGCCATAGGCCCTTTAATCTGTCCCATACATTTTCAAGTCTATTGCGAAGCAAGTAAGAAGCAAGAAACAAATGGAAAGTTGTATCACTGTGAATCAAAACACAAGGGTTTTAGTTTCTTTTTGGAGGACGGGGACGTTAAGAGATGAAAATAAATGAATGGTGATTTTTAATTTAGAGTTGCTTCATTTTTTAGTTTAGATGCATTGGAACAATAAAATAAGTACTTTGATGATGCACATTTCCTTTAAAGTAGTATAATTAAAGGGGTTGTCTGGAGGAAAAAAATTGAAAAGGGCTAGAGTGATTACAAAAAGGGATTGCTCACCTCCCTGACTCCCTACTGCCACCCTTTCGATAGTCATCAAGCCCACCACTGATGACCACTTCCTGGTCCCATGTCAGCATGCAGAAATCACTGGCTAAGGAGGATCACCTCTGTGGCCAGTGATTGGCTGAGTGGCCATTTCCTTTGTGATAAGAGGGGAGTAGGAAGTGGTGACTACCAGGGACCCAGCAACTATTGGAAAAGCTGCAGAGGGGAACTGAAAAAGTACAAAATGCTTTTTTTTTCTAAACCCCATTGCCCTTTTTTTTTTTTTTTAAAAAAATTTCCCCGGACACCCCTTTTTGCTGTTCAAATTAGCTCCTTGAACTTAAAAATCTGTTTCTCACTGCCACGGTAAGAAAAAATAATCTGAGCTACTAGTGCACTTGACTTTAAATAATTGCTATACTGACCATAGCCAACAGTTGCTGTCCTTTAATTATTGCTCATATTTATTTAAAATTATTATTAGTGTTAGGGTTGTTCCAAGGGTATTGGGTCCTATGTCGTCCACAAAAAATTTCAGGGTTCTAGAAGTACATACTGGGCCACACGTATTTTAAAAGGGCCCCCTTCATTTATTTCCATGACTGCCTTTTTTCCCCGGGCGTGCAAAGCGGTTTTGATGCTGGAAAGGGCCGGCAAAAATTTTCTCTAAAATATTCCGAGGCCTTTTCGTGCGTTTTTGCACGAATTTTTGCACCGAAAATCCCCCGCAATATGGGGTTGTAAACATACTTTAGTTTTCTAAATTTTTTTTTTTGGAAAAAAAATATATCTTTTTTTAAGGTCTAAAATATAGGGGCCTAATTCCTGTTCTCCTTCTTTTTTCCCAGCGTTTTTTCCTGTATTTTTTATTCGATTTTTTTTTTATTTGGGGTTTTTTTTTTTTGGCAGGGGTTATAGTTTAACAATCAATATTCAAACCTTTTTTTTGTGATTTTTCATGCAAGGACAGGGTTATGTACGGTTTACAGGCCCCTCTGACCATTACAAAGATCTTTGAATGGCACAAGAACTCTTTAAAGTATGGTGGAAAATGTGCTTCCCATAAACATAAGTCTTAGAGAAAAGATATTAAGGGTGACATGTATGAAAGGGTTTTTCACCCTTTTTCTGGCGTACAATGCACCTAAGTGAGGGGGCTACGTGTCTAATGACCTAACGTAGTGTTAGGCACATTGTTCAAAAGACCAACACTTTCGAATGCGCAACAAAGGGATTTTCTGGGGGGTGTTCGAGGCGTGTCCACCAACTCGAAAAGATTAGACATCCCACCGGCCATTTATTGGGTACCCCTATCCAACTGCCGTTTAACACTTAATTTCTAATCGCCAATCACGGGGGGGGCCCTTTCAGTGCTTTTTTAGGCATGAGCATGGTCAAGCAATCTCCGCAGTTCAAACCGAGCATATAGGGGAAAAAAAAGGTGTTTTGAGTGCTTTAAAAACGGGCATGGTTGTTGGTCCAGAAGGGTGGTTGAGTATTTAAAACTGTGATCTCCTGGGTTTTTCAGCACAACCATCTTAGGGTTTACAGAAAATGGTCCCCAAAAGAAAAAAATCCAGTGAGCGGCAGTCCTGTGGGCGAAAAACCTTGTTATGCCAGAGGCAAAGGAGAATGGGCAGACCTGGTTAGTGAAGAAAAGGGAAAATGGGGGCTCAAATAGCCCCCCTTACAACCAAGGGAGGCAGAAAGCATTCTGAAAACAAAAATACGGGGAACTTTTTGGCGATGGGCTACGCAGCAGAAGACCAACCGGGGGCCACCCTTTCAGCTAGAACAGGAAACTGAGGCTCCCCTTTGCCCAAGCTCTCAAATTGGAAGTAAGAAGATTGGAAAAACGTTGCCTGGTTGATGAGTTCGATTTTGCTGCAACATTCGATGGGAGGGGCAGAATTTTGGGGTCAAAACATGAAAGCATGGATCCATCCCGCCTTGTATCAACGGTTTAGGTGGTGGTGGGTGTATGGGGTGGGGAATATTTTTTGGGACCTTTGGGGGCCCTTTTACCAATTTTACATCGTTGAACACCTTTTGGAAACTATGCCCCAAGAAATTTAGGCATTCTGAAGCAAAAGGGGGGCCAACCCCTTACTAGAGGGTACCAATAAATGGCCGGGGGAGGTATTTGAAAAGTGGGGTTTTGGGAATGGAAGATTTGCTGTAAAGGGGGGGAAAAAAAAAGTCCAATATTTTCTTAACTTTCACCAGTACAATAATAAAAAAAATTTATGATAATTTCCAAAACTTTAAAAAATTAAATTTTTTAAATTTAATAAAAAAAAGTTATCATAAAATAAAAAAAAAAAAATTATAATATCCCAAAAAATATTCCCATAAAATGCATTTAAAATTAAAAAAATCTAAAAAAAAATTTTACATAAATAACCCCTGATGATGTTTTCGATTTTTTAAATTTTAATTTTGACTACATTAAATCTGAAACCATCTGCACCCTCTGTGCCACTGTGAGCAAAGACAGAGAAGCAGACCAAGCAACGGAGCGGAATTTAAGGGGCCCCCAGTCTCCACCGGAGCCCCCCACAAGGCCGTACAGACTTAGCTGTGGGGAACAAAAAGCAAGAGCCCGCACACACAGGTCTTTTGGGGGTCTTGGTCCCCCAAGCAGGGCACTACCATATTTCTATTCACCACATGCTATTCTAATGACCCTTTTTTTTTTTTTCCCGCCTTCTAAAGCCTTTATACAGTTGGGACATATAACGCGCCCAACACATTGGGGAGGGGGGAATTTAACAAAAAATTTATAAGGAAAAAAACCCCTTTCATACTCAGCGCATTTACACGAAAATGCACTCACTATTCACTTAGATTCGCCTTCTTATATATGTTTTAATAAGTGTCAGAAGGGCTAAAAGGGCCCAGCGTTGCCTTACCCAAACCCTCCATACTGGTTTTTTAATTTTCTTGTTTGTTTTTCATACATAACACACACGGTCATCACTTGCTGAAAATGATTACGTACCTAATAGAACATAGCATGTGAAAGACAATGTATAAGTGAATTCTTTTTTCTTTAAAAAAATCTAATTGTCTGTAAAAAACAAAACGCAGAGATGAATTTATTGCTGTATAGAGATGAAAGTACACTTAGTTATCTCATCACCATCATTATCGCAGGTTTTGTTTATATGGAACAGAAACGAAAACTTGAATTAACGTACCACACATTAGCTGATTTACACAGAGAATTACAACCCTATGTTAGTGAGGCCAAAAGGATTAGCCAATCTGATATGGATCAGCACAGATTGGATGGGATTATTATCAGGCATTGAAATATGCTACATTGTAACCTTGGCATGTGTTTCTTCAGTTTGCTCATTGGATGACTGAATTTGTCCTTGTCTTTATGGTTGTACTGATGTTCCTTAGAGGAATCACATAGTCGTATTTAGTCTGGTAAAACCTAGAGCATCCTTAAAGACACTTTTTAAGAACAGTTAATTCTGTTAATGTTTCCTTGCTATAACTGTATGCTTAGAAATGCATTTTTTTATTGATGCTATTGTTTTTGTTCATCTTTACTTCCTCTATGTTCTGCTTTATTAAAAAAAAAAAAAACCTTAATAAAATTTAAAGGGGTTGTCTCACTACATCGATTCATCTTACCTCAGTCCGGTTTTCTCTTTTTAATTTTTGAATTCAGCCACGTGTTTACTGGCTACTAACTGGCCTGCGGTGACGAGCTGCTGAGGACACCAGGTCTGTAACTATAGCGACCTGCGCTGGCAGCCTATCAGGAGAGATCACATAGGTCTGTAGCTATAGTGACCTGAGGAGCTGATGTAGCTAATACAAGAGGGGATATCTAGGAATAGGTAGGCCACTGTTAAAGGACACATATTCCAAAGTGACTATTCTTTGCAAGATAGATCTTTAGCTTAAAAAGCAATCCTTGTAGTGAGACAACCCCTTTAATTCTGTTAAATACGGTTCTGCAATGGCCCTGTTACATAGTAATATTTACAGATAGTTATTCCATTTTATTTTATCCATCACCTACTTCCTTGAGCAATATCTACGCATTACATATTGTATCACTATTCTCTTATGTAGCCTAAAAGTCATTGAAATAATGAAATTTACATTGTTTTACAACTATTTTTGCTCCATGATTTGAGAAGAGATAAACTCTTGGTTACTTTAAGTCAGCAATACAGATATAAAATACTTTGTATCGTATGAAACTCTATCACAAGCTTGTCATAAATACAGTATTTTACTGCATGTACTAAGAAAGGAACTACAGTAAAACTCAAGGATAATCTATGGCAGTTTAGTCAGGATATTTAAAATTTTTATATGTGTCATATATCTGCATTTTGTTCTTGCTATGTTATCTTACTTTTCAATGTCTGTCTAGAAAAACACAACAGTAATAATATAATGTCCGGCACTTGGGAAGAGATATTAGGTGTTTATGGAAAGGAGTGTTGCAATTCCTAAGTACATTGAAAAGAAATTCCACAGCACACACTAGTATATATAATTGCAGATATTTATATTATATGGTGATTACATAGAAAAGTTACAGAGGACTAATTATGTTTCCATACATAAACAAATTGGTGGTACAAAAAGGCTTGAGGAAAAGTGATCATATGTAAAAGACGTTTCGGCTGACTCCACAGCCTTTTTCAATCGGATCACTAGATGTATGTAGTCAGAGGTGCAGTATAGAATATGAGGTAATTGATAGAAGCTGTATGGAAACCGGGGAACACCCCGGAAAGCACAGTTGGACCATTGATGAGTAAAGCTGAGGGGCAACTTGGAGACAAGATTGCAGTGCAGCTGTAGAAGTATGGAACGCCGAAACGTCTCTTACGTATGATCACTTTTCTTCAAGCCATAAAAAAAATGTTTTTGTACCACCAATTTGTTTATGTATGCAAACATAATTAGTCCTCTGTAACTTTTTTATGTAATCACCTTGACTATATCATATAAATATCTGCAATCATATATACTAGTGTGTGCTGTAGAATTTATTTTCAATCTAGAAACACACAACAAGCAGGTTTGCTGCTGCTGGATCTTTGTATGGCTCGTGTACATTAATACTTTTAGCTCATTAACACATGATATTAACCTTTAAAAGCCTAATACATGCCTTGAATATTCATGCATCAATTAGTGATGTAATAGACAGTGTTTAGAAGCTAATGAGTAGGGCACCTATTCATAAATGGACACAATGGGGGACATATATCTGGTGTGGTTTGTGGGCACTGTCCGTCATATTTATAAGGTAAAAAATGGGTGCATTTCCGACATCCTCGACAGTTTTATCTACGCCAATTCTTAGGGGGCATTTTGTGCCACATTCATATGACAGAACATGCTGCAAAAATAGAGTACTTATCCATGCCATTTTCAAATTAGCACGGCCAAGACAAAATTGGTCTCAGACACTTTTTTGCTGCACATTTTTGTCTCTCAACAGGACACATTTGTAAAGTGCTGTGAGACACTTTCATATATACTGGCGAGTGCTACACTAACCTACTGAGAAGTACAACTGCCTAGTTTGCGCCAGTGTACATACATGTGCCCCCCCTGCTTTCAAACTATTTAACAGAAACAATAGCAGCTCCATCAACAGCAGTTTCATAGTTTGTAAGGCTAAAAAAAACACAAGTCGTCCATCTAGTTCAGCCTGTTGTGCTAAGGTGTTGATCCAGAGGAAGGCAAAAAACCCCAATGAGGTAGAAGCCAATTGTCCTCATTTTAGGGAAAAATTCCTTCCTGACTCCAATCTGGCAATCAGAAAAAGTCCTGGATCAATGACCCCTCTCCTGAATCCTAGTCACTGTAACTTGTTATATTATTACGCTCCAGAAATGCATCCAAACCCTTTTTGAACTCGGTTATTGAATTCACCATGACAAGTCCCTCTGGCAGAGAATTCCATAGTCTCACTGCTCTTACATTAAAGAATCCCTTTCTATGTTTATGTAGAAACTTTCCTTCAAGAAATAAAGGATGCCCTCTTGTTCTAGATACAGCCCTGTGTATAAATAAATCTTGGGAGAGATCTCTATATTGACCTTTGATGTATTTAAACATATTTATTATGTCCCCCCGAAGCCTTCTTTTCTCTAATACTAAATAACCCTAATCTTGCCAATCTTTCTGTGTACTGTAGTCCACCCAGTCCTTTTATTATTTTTGTTGCCCGCCTTTGTACCTGTTCAAGCTCTACATGTCTTTCCTGTGCACTGGTGCCCAAAACTGTACACAATATTCCATGTGTGGTCTAACCAGTGATTGTATAATGGGAGAATAATGTTCTCATCATGTGCATCTATGCCCCTTTTAATGCACCCCCTTGATCCTATTTGCTTTGGCTGCTGCTGCCTGACACTGGCTGCTACAATTAAGTTTACTGTCCACCAGGATTCCCAAGTCCTTCTCCATGTCACTTTTACCCAGTGTTTTTCCATTTAACATGTAATCATGTAATGGATTTCTCTTCCCCATATGCATAACCTTGCATTTATCAGTGTTAAACCTCATCTGCCATTTCCCTGCCCAGGCCTCCAACTTATCCAGATCCCTTTGTAATAACATATTATCCTCTATTGTGTTGATTACTTTACAGAGCTTAGTATCGTCTGCAAAGATCGATATTCTACTGTGTATTCCCTGTGTAAGATCATTAATGAAAATGTTAAAGAGGATAGGGCCCAATACTGACCCTTGTGGTACCCCACTAGTAACAGCGATCCAGTCTGAGTATGTACCGTTAATTACTACCCTTTGTTTTCTATCAGTGAGCCAGTTACTTACCCACTTGCACACATTTTCCCCCAGTCCAAGCATTCTCATTTTATTTACCAACCTTTTATGTGGCACCGTATCAAATGCTTTAGAAAAATCTAGATATATGACATCCAGTGCCTCACCCCGATCCAGTCTAGCACTGACTTTCCTCATAAAAGCTGATGAGATTAGTCTGGCAGGACCGATCCTTCATAAACCCATGCTGGAACGGCGTTATACATTTATTTTCAGTGAGATACTCCAGGATAGCATCTCTGAGAAAACCTTCAAACATTTTACCTACAACAGTTTAGTGATGGTTTCTGTATCGGAAAGAGTAAAAATTGAAATGAAAATGGAAAGTCGATATCTTGAAAGGATACTCTATTTCACATAGGCAGACTACATCGCGTAGGGCTGGAAAAATCCCAGGAGCCACATGGGCAATATGCCTCGAAATTTGTTGCTGGCGACTAACTTTTAGGGTATGTTCACATGGCTTAAAATGGCGCGTATTTCGGTGCGCATTTCGCTGCATATTGCACATTATACACGGCAAAATGAGCGCTGCAATTACGGTAATTCATAGCTCATAGAGATCTATGGATTACACATCGTCCCCCCGCACGTACAATACGATCATATTGTACGTGCAGGGGGAGAATTGATATGTCAATTGTTAGGCTATGTTCACACTGCGCAATTGCGGCGCGTACAGTACGGCCACAATTACGGCGCGTGATTTGGGAGTCACGCTGATCAGTGCATAGTCCTGCGGCATGGAGGGTTGGGGGGGCGGTAGCCCGCTGGCCGCATTGACATGCATTACTCGTGGCGAGTATTCGCCGCAAGTAATTGACATGTCCCTTATCTCTTTACGATCGTATTGTACACTAGGGGAGAGAAGGCGTAATCCATAGTCCTGTATGAGAACTAATTTCAGCATGCATCTCGCTCGTATTAGAGTGCAAATACGCTGCGAAATACGCTCCAAAATTAGCCCGTGTGAACATAGCCGTAGCGGTGAGTACGCGCCGCTGACAATGAATGTCTATGGGGCCAATGCTTGGTTGACCCCCCCGGGCTTTGGAATTACATGCTGATCAGCGCGTGGTTCCAAGACACCTGCGGTATTGCGGCGCATACTATATGCACTGCAATAAGCCCTGTGAACATAGCCTTAGGTGTTTTTCCTATTGATGCTTATGAAAATTCCTATCACTTGGCTACTGAAAAAACAAAACTGGTTAGAAAAGACTACATGTAATATGCAGGCATTATAGCCCCTTACTTACATTCAAATAATCTGGTCATATTAAATGTATGTAATAACTTAATATACATATAATTGCATGAAGGTCTATTATACATATTGGGCTTAATTAAAACTGTCTAACAGAAAAGCTGTCCTTGTTGCCCATAGCAACCAATTGTAGGCCAGCTTTCATTTTCCCAGAGCAGTTTAAAATAGACTAACTGAGCTCTGCTTGGTTGCTATGGAGTTCTGATTGGTTGCTATCGGCAACAAAGACAGTTTTACAATTAGACAGTTTTAATAAATGAGGCCCGTTATTTATAATGTACACAATATCATAAGAGCATTATAAGAGCAGGGCCATCTTTCTAGCATGAAACTATAGTCTGATTCTTTTTGTGTGTATTTTAGTGGCCGATGTCTACAGAGTAAAAATTCAGCTCAACTTCTAGGATAACTTTTACTACTGCTACTTAACTTCTGACAAATAATATGAAATAGTACGATAAGGCTATTTCCGCACAGCAATGTTAAAATGGCGTCCAAAATCTGTCAGCATTTTAACATTGCAGGACCGCGTTTTTTGGCGCAGATTTGTGCTAAAAACTGTGGTCGGTTTTCAGAATTGCCATCGGCCCCGTACAATGACTGGACAGGAATTTGACGGTAATCCTGCGTAATATGTGACGTGTTTTAAAGTATGCCAGATTTTAAAAACGATTGTAAAAAATCTGTGCCGTGTAGGTAATAGCAGATCTTTTTATTGCTGTCTACACAGCAGTGTGTAGCGTCCGATTTTCAGCAGATTCTAAATAATGAATCCCCTGAAAATCCGACGAGAATACAGTGCTGTGCAGACATAGCCTAGTAATGTGAAGATATTGCATTACAAGGAAATCGGAAGGTTCTGGATTTCTGAAGACTTCCCCTGTAAAAAGATATTGGTAAGATACAAGACTCCAAACAAAGCTGACACAAATGATAAGAGGTTTGAGACATAAAATATAGAAGACTTAAGAAGCTTAATATGTCAACTTGGAAAAAAAATAGGAAATCAGGGCACGTGATGGAAATATCTAAATATTGGAAAAATTAAGATAGGAGTATTCATATGTGAACTGTTGGATTTATAACCTGAACCCAGTGACGAGGAGGGTCTGGAGTGTTGTGGGGAGACAGCAGTAAATAATATAAGTGAAAAGTCTTTGCTGACTGAAAGAGTTGCAAGGGCATGTCTACACGGCACGTCCGCAAACGAGCACGGCTGCATACCAGCCACAAACGAGCACAACGGGGCTCTATGGAAAACCGCTTGCGGGACGCCCGAAAAACATTGAACATGCACATTCTTCCTTCTGGTTTTCGGATGGAATATGTGCATGTGAAGGTGGAGGGCTTTTCTCCGCTCATTGTGGAGAAAAGCCCTCCCCCCCCGCAGCCGTGTGCACGGCACACAAACCGAACAAATACCGGTCGGATAAACCGAACTGTATTTGTCCTGTGCCGTGGGGACATGCCCTAAATGTTAGGAACAGACCCTGACAGTTAAGAGAGTGGATTAATCCAGAACTATTACATTTAAGTATATATGAAAAAAGAAGGGATCTGTTTTTAGAAAAAGGGCAACATGTATGAAACTTGGCATCGAGATGGCAGTTCTATATTGATATTGAGGAGTGTGGAATGCGACAGTATGTATAAACCTGTTGTACGTGGATTCATAAATCTGGCATGTGATGTGCCTTGCATAGCATTTCTTTGGCGCATAGCATATCTTTGGCGCATTCAAAAGAGTCGTGTCTGGCGCAAACTTTGGCGTACGACTGCTCATACATCTATAGAACAAGACTACGACAGTATTTTGGCACAACATACGCCAAAAAAAAACACAGCCCTGTTCATACATGGTGCCTAAAATGTTTTAGAAATACTAAAACAAATATGAAAAAAAAAAAAAAAATCAAGTGAAAATAAAAATCTAAGATAAATAGTATAATGAATTAAAAATAGTTGAAGCACTTTGAAGTCCTTAATCTACGTCATTTAGCACAGGCCGTCCGTTTAGAAGCTATTTTTTCTCCTATACTGATTAAATTGAAATAGGCACAGAGTCAATTTAGCAGGGTAACCGTTTATTTATTTACTATTTATAACAGTGATCAATCAAATAACAGTTTCCATTTTTCTCCACTCCTGACTAAACATATGTACAGTAAGTCCAGATGTGCAGGTGATTTATATAGTGGCGTTATATACTGTTGCTCATGGAAGTTAGGCATTCACAGTCTGATATCCTAGAGATTGGCACGTGCAAACAGAAGTTTCTGGGAAGACGGTTGATTATCAGTAAGTTTTATTCTGCGGGAGGAAAAATACACAAACACAGGCAGTGCAAGCTGAAAAGTGCTGTATCTATAGTCTCTAGTCTTAACCAGTCTGGCACCAAGATGCTACCATTGTTATTTTGGGGACTTGAAGGCAATGTGTCACACATGAGGGCATGAAGTACTGACAGAGATTGTATCTGTTATATGTTATATGTTATATGTGTTGTATTTTATGCTAAACTCAGTTTCATAGTTGCTATGAGGCAGGAGTCAGATGTATTCATGAGCTGCAGGCTTCCCTTGCCCTCTTGCCACTGATAGACAACTTTCTTCCAACGCAGAGTAATAGAGAGAAAGTTGTCAGTCAGCAGTGGGAAGGTCAGGGGGGCCAAGTATCTCTTGAATACATCAGACCCCTGCCTCACAGCTCTTGCAGTGACTACGAAAGTGAGAGTTTAAAGGGGTTGTCTGATTCATATAGAAATGAAATAATAGATTATAGATGCCCAAATAATAAAAAAAATTACACCACCCTCTGCCCTCCCGTTCCAGCACTGGATCTTCCCAGTCTTTCGTTACCTTTCAGTTCTCAATCGAACGTAATGTCACCAATCAATGGCTACAGTGGCAACGTCATGATCATACAAAAACGGAAGGTAAACAAAAGACCTTTGAGAACTAGTGCTGGAACTAGTATAGGTTTTTTGTTTTCATTGTATTTGGCACCAGTAGCCTATTTAGTTGTTATATAAACCGGACAACCTGTTTAACATAGAGTACCTCACAATCAAAGAAACTAGGGGCCACATCTATGAATTTGCCTCCGCCATTTTTACACGAATATTTTCGATTCTATAGATGTATGAACAGGCGTACGACCAAACTTGGTGCAATGTGCACAGGGCAAAGTTTAGCAAAGCTGCCACACAAAGTTTAGCGCATAACAATTTTGAGTGTTATGCGGCAAAAATGTTTGGCGCACAAAACGTTCATTCATACGCATAGATGTTGCCCTAGATATTTTGCTGAAATCAGTAGGTCTGTCACTACTTCATTCCATCATATAGAGCAGCATGTACTAGCTGACACATTCCCTTTAAATTATTTCTGTTTTTCTCTACCACATGCACATGTATTATAGCAAATTGCACTACAAAGTCCACAGAAAATGTGCCAAAACAGATTACTGCTAAAGCTCGTATGCTCATTGTGGCTTCCGATAATACAGTCCTCTTTATAATTTAATTGCAAGTAAATCACAGAGGGGCAGATCATCATTTTTATCAGCTACTTTGTTATTTTAGGCTAAAGGTCTCTGTAAAGTCACAGAAGCCAAAAGCATAAGTAAGGAGGTTAAGGGTTTCCAGGGGTTAACTCGTAACCACATGTTGCTGCAGTTCTCTGTGACAGACTGAGAATACTCTCATGTAAGAGATAACAGAGCTTTTTCTTGCAAGCAAAAATTTACCAGGAATCTGCAGCTTGTAAACATTATTTTGATATTGTCTCGAGTTCATTTTTACAACATAAAGAAAACATGTAAAAAAAAACTTTTGCTGTGTAAGTGAAATGCACGGCACACCAGTCTAGTTAATAGACTAATGTGGCTACCTACAGCTGCATGTGCCAGGGGCATTGGTGACACTCATAATATTCTAATTATTGATATGGATCAGTTCCGCGTGACACTAGCACTTCTTTCAATGTAAAGTTATTTGCCTTTTTCTTCTAATAAACTAAAAGGCCTAGTGGATTGTTTAGCTAAAAATATAATAGCAAACCAACCTGTGATATTTTTTCCCTATACAGATATACCAGACCGTAGTTTATGACTTTTCAACATTCATAATGTACTATATATATATAGCTTTATACAGCACTTCAGGTAAAGTTACTAACTAGCTGTCATGAAGCACAAATGATGCAGTTCACTGACAAAATCAGTCCTTCTACATCTGTCCTCATTTTGAAGCTGTAATTTGCAATATTACCTACTCTGCTGCTGTACTGTAAGATCAAATTAACAATAACTATTATTTCGTTTCCATGTTTTCTATTGAGCTGTGACACAAGCGTATAGCAAACAAAAAGGCAAGTAGTTATTAGTATGATCGGTCGGGACGTGCTTAGCAAAAGTGCACGGTGCTGCACATAGCACAGATGAATGTCTTTCCTATGACATCATGTTTAGCACAGAAATGATGTAATATGATGATGCTGTCAATTTCACTAACTCTTATCAGATGTTACCAAACTAATTTTTTGTATCATTTCAAACAGAAGAAAAAAGCAATAATAATATAAAAGGACAGAATTATGTAGAAAGATGGATAGATATGATTATGTAGATGGAATTAGATAGATATAGAATTAGATAGATTGATAGAATTAGATAGATAGATAGATAGATAGATAGATAGATAGGAGATATGTAGATATAGGAAGAGATATAATTATGTAGATAGGATTATGCAGATAGATACAATTATGTATGGTTATAGTTATGGATATGCTATGGTGATAGATAGATAGATAGATAGATAGATAGATAGATAGATAGATAGATAGATAAAGATAGGAGATATGTAGATATAGGGAGAGATAGAATTATGCAGATATATACAATTATGTATGGTTATAGTTATGGATATGCTATGGTGATAGATGGATAGATAGATAGATAGATAGATAGATAGAATTGTGTAGGATTTTAGTTATGGATATGTTATGATTATAGATGGATGGATAGATAGATAGATAGATAGATAGATAGATAGATAGATAGATAGATAGATAGATATTGATAGAATTACGTAGATAGGATTATACAGAAAGGTAAAATTATGTAAACAGAAAAAGGTAGATAGGTCTAGACATAATTATGTGTATAGATGGATAAATAGGATTATGTAGTTAAAGAGAGATATAACTATGTAGATGGATAGGATTATGTAAATAAAGTATGCACATACAAAATGGTAAATAGATATAGACCGATAGAAGACGGTATATGGATGGACAGACAGACCGATAGGCGGACAGAGATTATGTAGAGAGAATTATGTAGGTAGATAGCATTATGTACGTAAATGGACAGTATATATATATATATATATATATATATATATATATAATATATATATATATACACACACATATACACACACGGGGTGAACTATAGGGTGCTGTAATTGATATGAAATGTGTTTTAGCTGCTTTGATTCTACGTTGGGTTGCTCTATGGCCTGTATAGGCAGCTGGTTTTGCTCCCATAGTTAACAGACCACATACTGTGAAGCTGAAAGTGATATTCACATTCTGATACCCACTTTCCCTTTTCTTGTGAGCAATACAATGCTTTGCAAAGAAGCTGCATTTCCTATGAGACAGAACTTTGTGAATGAGCAGGGCCTGTGGTGTCTTTGGGCAGCTAAATGTATCCAGACTTTGCCCCTTATATGGTGACTTGTATGTTAGAGACCTCCGTTATTGATTAACCAGGACTAACAAGCTGACATTTCTTAATCGAGTGATTTTGGCTGGAGACTTTATTATGGCTCAGGACCCATGGGAATGCACCCATGACTGGAATGTAATGCAACCGCTTCTACATGCAGGCAGCAGTTATTCTCAATGGAAAAGTACCAGTGCCTGTCTATTCTACTGTACTAGGGAAAAGGATCAGAAATAGCCTAAATCTGCTGCAATAGGATCAAGTGCACGAAGGGCATTTAGGAAGCCGGACGCTGAGGCATGTAATGAGTGACAGAGCTATCATATACTGTAGTTCCATCCAAAAATACTCCGCCAGCACCGCCCCTTTACTTCTAGAAAGTGCATGTACTTGGGACCTTAAATTTAGCCTGCCTCATGCCCATACCAATGGGTTACATGCAGCATTGCATAATAAACAGCGGGCACGGCAGTTGTCACCTAACAAGTTAGTGTTGATATGCCCACTAGTGAGCACAGGGCGGATCTTCCCCGTGACGGGTTACATTGCTTCCTGTAGATAAATTAGGTCACCTGGCGTACACAAGGTTAAATATTCTGACACTTTGTTTTTTTTTTGCTGCTGGAGAAATATCCCGACATGCAAGTTGCAGAAACACCCACTGGATTTCAATCCATTAACAACTAGAGCCCATAGTGCCCGGTTGTTAAAAAGTAGGTCACCCAAAAAAAATGAGAGAAGAAGATAGGCTGAAAACATCACAACATCAACACAACAGCTTTAAATACCTGAGGCCTAAATACAGGATCAGCATTTCTGCACTATAAAGAGCTTAGGTGGCACTAACTTGCTGCAGGTCCAGATGTAGCAGAGACGAGCTGGCAGTTTAACTCTTTGGGGCTGCATGGTTTAGTGTTAACATAATAGACTTAACACCAGTTCTCTGGAAAACTACTGGTAACATATGGAATTGAGCCAAATAACTAACTCGGCACTACTACATTGGGTAACCTCCCTCCCTTCGCTACAGCTGGGTGCATCCAGTCACCTCTAACATATTAGTGGTTGCACCTTCCATTTCTAGAACGGTTTCCTTAAAAGAACATGGAAGGAAATATTCTACATTTTAGATGAGATCCTGCTTGGACTACGAGGGAGAAATCGAGTTTCGGAAAGTGTTTGAGATGATGGCACTTCCTGGGTGTCTCCTATAAGGCTGCACTATTCTTTCTCTACAGATGTAGCAGAGCTGAGCTTGTCGCTAGTGGCAAAGACCTCTTTTCCAACCCACTGTCATATGTCACACATAGGGTTACAGGTATATTATATTGATTCATAAGAAATGGGGTTAAAGAAGAACTCCAGCTCTGTTACATTATTCTGATCCATAAACAATGGGATTAAAGGAGAACTCCAGCCCTGCTACATAACAATCTATAAATAACAGGGTTAAAGGAGAACTCCAGCCCTGCTACATAGTAATCTATAAAAAATGGGGATAAAGGAGAACTCCAGCTCTGCTATATTATAACACTCCACAGACAAAGGAGAACTCCAGCCCTGCTACATAGTAATCTATATGGGAATAAAGGAGAACTCCAGCCCTGCTACATAGTAATCTATATGGGAATAAAGGAGAACTCCAGCCCTGCTACATAGTAATCTATATGGGGATAAAGGAGAACTCCAGCCCTGCTACATAGTAATCTATATGGAGATAAAGGAGATCTCCAGACCTGCTACATAGTAATCTATATGGAGATAAAGGAGAACTCCAGCCCTGCTACATAGTAATCTATATGGAGATAAAGGAGAACTCCAGCCCTGCTACATAGTAATCTATATGGAGATAAAGGAGAACTCCAGCCCTGCTACATAGTAATCTATATGGTATTGAAGGAGACCTCCAGCCCTGCTACGTAGTAATCTATATGGAGATAAAGGAGAACTCCAGCCCTGCTACATAGTAATCTATATGGGGATAAAGGAGAACTCCAGCCCTGCTACATAGTAATCTATATGGGGAATAAAGGAGAACTCCAGCCTGCTACATAGTAATCTATATGGAGATAAAGGAGAACTCCAGCCCTGCTACATAGTAATCTATATGGGGATAAAGGAGAACTCCAGCCCTGCTACATAGTAATCTATATGGAGATAAAGGAGAACTCCAGCCCTGCTACATAGTAATCTATATGGAGATAAAGGAGAACTCCAGCCCTGCTACATAGTAATCTATATGGAGATAAAGGAGAACTCCAGCCCTGCTATATAGTAATCTATATGGAGATAAAGGAGAACTCCAGCCCTGCTACATAGTAATCTATATGGAGATAAAGGAGAACTCCAGCCCTGCTACATAGTAATCTATATGGGAATAAAGGAGAACTCCAGCCCTGCTCATCTCTCTAACAACCTTGAGGAGCGGTGGATGAGTTAAAGCCATTGTGTCACTGATTAAAGCTGTCATGTTATAGACACAGGCTGCTACCTAAAGCCATGGTCAATCTGATTAGTGGGGCTCTAATCCTGTTTCCGGCTACTGATGTAAGCGTTGGTGCGCTCGTTGGCACTCGTGCCACTCTCACTCCGTGCTGCCTGATTAACCCTACCATCCCTATCTATGGGGGCACAGAATAAGAAGGTGCCCGCATCCTGTAGACACCCAGGCCCCACCCAACAGCCACACAGACCACGACAGTCGCTGGACAAGTTTCCCTGGCACCCAGAAGACATTGTCTCAGCGAGTGCCAGGTCAATGCCAGCCAGACACACAATAGGCAGCCGTACAAGCGGAGTCCACACAGCAAGCTAAAGAAAGTGCCGCCAGGGCATACCATACCCCGTGCAGTCCACAAGCCCCTAGAGAAGCAACACAAGAGCGCACTGTCCAGACGTCCATGCTGCAGCGAGAGGCTCCGGCTGCGCAGCTCCCCGGCCCCGCGGAGCCTTTATCAGTGAGCACTGTGCAGCCGGAGCCCAGACGCCGCAGCCGGACCCCTCTCTTATGTCACAGAATAGCAAATTAGTTCTCAGAATTTCGGGGCTGGCCTTCCAAGTTGAAAGCCTACGTCACGGCCAAAGCCATACCACGTGACGCCTCCAGCCGGGCGACACCAAGTGTGTGGGGGGAGCCCAGTCACCCTAATTGTCTAACGCCGGCTCCAGCCTGGCCGCAGAGGTGAACCCCGGAATCGGGCATTTTTTTCTGGTCGGGGGGTGTCTCCGTGGGGCGCGTAGCTGCCCGCAGACGGCGAAGACGGGGCGAGAGACGGGGAAAGGGGCTGGCTGGGAGAGCGGCGGGCCTCCCCTGCCGTGCCGCAGTGGTAAGATCAGAAGCTCAAATTCCGAGAATTGAGCCCTGTTGATTCTTAGAACTGGGGGTTCTTAGAAGTGGTGATGCAAGGATTTTCTAGGAAAGCCCTACCAGGTGATTGCTTCTCTTTCATTCTTTTCCCTCCTCGCTGGGGCTGCTCATTGCCTCTGTGCTGTGGGGCTGCTCATTGCCTCTGCTGTGTGCTGCTCACTTTGCTCAGGAGCTGCCCTGTCAGTGTGCGTGTGCCCGTCTGTCTGCAGCGTGTGTTGTGTGCACCTGTGCCTGCTCTGCCCGTGTTCTCGGGGTGGGCACCCATGTTTACTATGAAGGAACTTGGCACGGGCAGGTCGTGCTGGCGCCGTTCCACACGCATTGGAGGGCGCGTTGTCGGGAGCCGGGCAGTGCCCATGGCTGTGCCCCGAGCTCCTGTGCTGCTTTCACTGGTGTCTTTTTTGACATTTTGATGTGGTATCTAGCAGCAGCAGGAGTCCCCTGTTGGCAGCAGGTGCCGTGCCCACTGTGCCAGGCGGGCGCTACCTGTCTACCGCCGCGTCCTAGGACACTGTGCTGTTCTGCTACGTCTGCCAGCGATCGCACGTAGTGGTAAATAACATCGGCTTGCCTGTGTCTGGGGCTGGAGCGCCCCCTGCCTCCCGCCCGTGTCGCACTTTGATCAAATTCCCCGGCGACGCGCTAAATTTAGAGCCCTGCTGCTGGCTTTGCGTCTACACGGGGAGGAAGCCGCAGAGCTGCACTTACCTCACCGTGTGAACTGCGCCTTATGGCATAGTCTAGCCAAGGCAGAGGTGACCGCCGCATTCCTCCGCACTGGCTGGATTTTTTTTAGGCATCCTCCGTCCGTCACGTGTCTGTCTGGTGCTGTCAGCGATCCGATCGCCTGCGATCAGTCACTGGCAGAGCGGAGTTGGTCGCTTGGCATTGCTGCTGGTGGTACTGCGAAGTGTTCAACTGATTGATGACGATGCAGTGACGGATCGGATCTAGTCCCGTCCAGATCTGTTGTATTGTATCGGGCGACTTTAGTGTTTGGGGAACATGGTGAAGCTGGATGAGCTGGTTCTATAGGGAGAGCACTCCAAGCTTTATTCAGCCCTGAGCCAGAGATCAGCAGAACAGGGACCATATCTAGGGGCCAGAATAGGAACGTGTTCCCTGCCTGCGAGCTGGTGTCATATTTGGGAGGGCAGGAATGTCGTTGGCCCTGTCACGAATACTGCTCGGCTTCTTTTACAAAGGAGGTGTCTGCTAAGTGCTGCATTCCAAGCCAGAGACCCCGGCGCTGTTATTGCAGGGCTTCTGGCTCTGGAGTCACGATTGAAAACTCCAGAAAAAGTTGCTTTTTTTTAAGCGAGAAAAGGGCAAAACATCAGAACAAACGTGTGAGTGTTTATCCAAAAACAACTTTTCCAAGGGACATAATGGAAAGTGCCTGCCAACACGGGAAGAGAGGGCGAGGAGCGCCATCTAGAGGCGGCAGGCGGTGCAGCAGGCTTCCCCACATTAGTGCCTGATACTGGATGGACAGATCCTTTAGGACATGGCACCTATGTCTGCAGGTCGTCACTTTGTGCCCGTGGCACCTATGTCTGCAAATCGTCACTTTGTGCCCGTGGCACCTATGTCTGCAGAACGTCACTTTATGCCCATGGCACCTATGTCTGCAGAACATCACTTTATGCCCATGGCACCTATGTCTGCAGATCGTCACTTTATGCCCATAGCACCTATGTCTGCAGATCGTCACTTTATGCCCATAGCACCTATGTTTATAGATCGTCACTTTGACCTAGGCACCTATGTCTGCAGATCGTCACTTTATGCCCATGGCACCTATGTCTGCAGATCGTCACTTTATGCCCATGGCACCTATGTCTGCAGAACGTCACTTTATGCCCATGGCACCTATGTCTGCAGAACGTCAGTTGGTGTCCTTTATGTATATGGGGTTGATCGGCCTGCTCGTAGGGAGAGGCTGCACTTTACTTGTAGTAGGTACTTTTTTGTATCACCATTACATTCCACAGAGATTGTCCTCGTTCACATTGATCGCTGTCCCCATTGGGGCTCCCAATCTAAATTCCAGAGTTACCAATCAGTATGTCTTGGAGTGGCCATACAAACTGGGATGAGGACTCCAGCACTGCAGGGCAACATCACCAACCACTGTGCTCTCCTTGTTACTTTGACCTATAAACCTATGTCCTGCCAGTCCAGTAGTTGGCTCTTAGTTTTTGCAGATGTGGGCATAATAGGTAACACCTCCTTATCTTATGTAATAGAGAGGGGCACACATGGCTATGATGAGGGCCTTCCATGCTTGGTGCTACCATAGCCCAGAATACAGCACCTTCTAGTCGGAGTTGGTTATAAAGTTTGTTCTCTCAGCCCAGAGAGTGGCACGGCTGGCACTGTCATCTCCGTGCCCTTACCTACCTTCTTTCCTCTGCCTATGGTTTCTTATGGTGGCTGTGGCTTAACCAGTTGTGTGCTGTCCTTAGGAAGTGTCGCTTCTGCTGTAGCTCTTAGAACTTGCTCTTCTCTGATACTGTTACAAGTTGTTGGTTAAATAAGGAATGAGTAACATTGCAGGGAGAGCCGGCTGCCAGTCACAAATCCCAAGCGGCTTGTGTATTTTTAAATAATTAATCCAATGAACTTGAAAGTGATTCTCTGCTGGAAAGCAAACTGGGAGAATTGCCCCTTCTATCGTTTTGCTACGAGGAACCTCTCTTTTTATGATTTAGATGTAGCAGACTGTTTGCTGCCAATGAAACATTAGCTGGGTGGTAAGAGCAGCTAACATGATTGTGTTACAGCACAATTCCCCTTATGGTAGAGCTTATTTAGACACAGGGCTCGTTGCTTTTAGATTTACTGCTATATGTTAGAGGTAGTTAGTAACAGGGTATATTGGCTTCACATAGCAACATCATGTCATAGCCAAAACCTTATGCCCAGTTTGTCTGCACATAGGGGACATGACAGGGCACAGTAGTACTGGCTTCATAGCAGCTTCTTCCCCTGCTTATCATGAAGGAGATGACAGTGGGGCAGACATACAGCCTAATACTTAAAGGGGTTGTCTCACTACATTGATTTGTCCTGTTTTCTTGGTTTCATTTTGAATTCCGGGGCATGTTTACTGGTTTCCACTAGGGTACAGTAGAAGCCAGGTCTGTAGCTATAGCAACCAGTGCTGGCAGCCTATCAGGAGAGATTGAACAGGTCTGTAGCTTTAGTGACCTGAGGAGCTGATGCAGTGCATATAAGAGGGGAAATCTAGGGATAGGTAGGACACTGCAATATATGTCCATTAACAAAGTGACTTGTTTTTGCAAGATCTTTAACATAAAAAGCAATCCTTGTAGTGAGACAACCCCTTTAAACTTAGACTAGAAAGTATTCTAGTATCTCATAGTGTATGAACATTGGTTTCATCTTTAGACTTGTATAACTTGATACATAAAGTATTTCATCCAATATTCTGTGTAGAAATCTTAACCTTTAGCCCATAATTGCTACAGCCATGCCCAGGGCTGCCCTAAGTAATAGGGCCCTATATGGCTGAATGATTTGGGTCCCTGCCCATTTCTTGTTCCTATCTTGCACCATATAGAAGCGGGCCCCTTCTTAATTTGATCAGGGGCCCCTGATAAGAGTATTACCAATATTGTCCAGATAGTGCCCCTGGTCGCACCCCATTGTTTAGCCAAATGGTTAACACACAAATCTGCTAAAAAAAAACTTCTATGGCAGTGTTTCTGGACAAGCAGTCAGAATTCAGGCACATATGGGATAGTAGATCATCCCCATTGTGTTTTGTGACCGCTCTCCCATGCCCCTGGTGACAGACAACTTGGGTTATGGTGTTGGGTCACAAGCTAGAAAGAGGGATGGCTTTCGGATTCCTTACTACCCTGGTCTTGCTGACCGTACTATAGATTTAGTACTTTTTAAGCCCTACTGATACTATTAGAGCTATTAGCTGGAGCTTCTGTGACATACTGTATCACAAAAAGCCAGGTAGAACTGGTCTGTCCCTTCAAGTAAATTGACACTGAAGTAAGAAAGCATTTCCATTTGAAGCAATCACATTACGGATTTCCTTGTACAGGTTTCTGAGCTATAACAAGAACTCAAATAATTGCATGTCTACATCGTGGTGCCAAAGTACTCCATACAGTGCAGAGTGATTTACTGAAAAGGACTATAGCCAATAACTATTTGTCACAACTGGATCACTTAGTAAGCTAAACAGTGGCTGACAGACCGGTTCTGTATTGCCATCTGCTGTCAGACAGTGGAAATGCAGCGCTAAGGTGAAAGTTTCTCTGGATACAGGCGAGCTATGTAAAATCTGGTCAGCTCTGCTCTGCAATAGAACATAGCGCTCTATTATGTTACATTCCAAATAATGCAGTAATCACTATTCACAGATCCTGGCGACAATGCAATTCACATGCAATTAAAAGCTGCTGATTTAGATGCCCAGTGTGACGGCCCTTGTGGTTCTTGTTCCTTGGATACTGATTTAGGAGTTTTTTTTTCATTTTTTTTTTTTTTTATTTATCTTTTTATTTTGACAATGAAAATGTGTGTTGTGTTAGGGAAGCCTGGGAATGTATGCTGTAAGGTTGTGTCCTATACTGACTCTCCAGGAAAGCTGAACGTAGTAGAGTTCACTGGGTGAAGTAATCCCAGTCTGAGTCAAATATTTCCCAGAATGGTATGGCTGGAATATCCACCCCTGTGTAAAAGAAAACAATGTACAGCAGGTAGCTGGTGATGAGCACACAGGATAGGTCCCTTTTAATCTTCTACTAGTCCGGCTATGTATGTGAGAAGCTCTTCACCACTCTGGAAGGTAGTGTGTTATGTGTATTATGCTTTCATGGCTTGGCCTCTTTGATTTGGATATCTTCACTAGGTGTCTTAGGCAATTTTAATAATAATTCTATGTACTTAAAAGTAGAATACATATACCAACTGTGTGTGTAAATGTGGTGTGTATATATATATGTGTGTGTGTGTGTGTGTGTATATTGTATGTATGTATAGTATATATATATATATATATATATATATATATATATATATATATATATTATCTTTTTGCTCTCTCCTTTTCGTCCAGTAGTCAGTGATTCAGTCTGTTTTTTGGTGTTAATGTAATCAATCAGTCAGTGATTTTTTTTGAAGACTGGATGGGAATGTGCAAAAAGGGTAGAGAAACTACTGAGTGCGGGAAATACCTAGTTTCAAGGTACCTTGGAAAAGAAAGAGGAATCAACCACTGTATTTTTAGCCTTAAACATTTAGTACTTGGGGGCTTAACTGTTTCATTTACTTGATGCCTAAACCACTGTCTAATCAGAAGGCTTCCTCTTTCACTTATAATATTAGGCAGACTCATTCTAGTGCATGAAAAAAAAACAATAGTTAAAAAAGAAATGATATTGATCTAGTATTCTGATTGGCCATCGTTGCCATGAGGGTTCACAATGTCCTCTACCAACATTATTTTACTTTTATTAACAAGTTGTGGATTACATTATGAGATGAAACTAGAATTTCCTGAAAAATGGAGTGACCTTGCTAACCTAGATCCTGCAAATGTATGCAAACCTGAGGAAGGCCAGCTCATCTCAGACTATTGTGTAACCTGGAATGCTGACATGCACTGGCACTCTATATGCTGCAACATAGTTGTAGTCTCTCAATAGCTGGGAAAGCAGTAATCTAATATCTGACTCTATATCATTGTAGAATGTGATATTTTTCAAGTTGTCACCATCTAACAGATATACTCCTTTTTTTTTTTTTTTTTTATTAATTATTCAAAGAGGAATTTGGATTTTAAACTGAAACTGTGGGTAAGTACTCATGTTTTTCACTTTTCCTGTGTACTATATATGATTTGGGTATGCACCTGTATGTTACTCCACTTTCATAACTGGTGAAAAATAAGCAATCCATAAATAACACAAACCACTAAAAGTGGAAGTTGAAACCTCTTTGACATGTAATTGAGACTAGCAATGTTAATAGCGGAATATAACAGGCTGGCTATATGCAAGTATTAAAGTTCTGTCGTCTTTGCTCTAGGATAGGGGCAACAATGACATCTGCAACTGACAGCTGCATCCAGTTCACGCGGCATGCGAGTGATGTCCTCTTGAATCTTAACCGTTTGCGAAGTAGAGACATTCTCACAGATGTGATCATCGTTGTGAACAGGGAACACTTTCGAGCTCACAAGACAGTCCTGATGGCTTGCAGGTTAGTTATTTCACATTGGGATCTGTTGCCATTTATGGAGGGAATGTGGACACAGGCTAATTCATTGTTATGGTTATATGTATTTTTATGCTACGTCATATGGAAACTTTATATTTTTATCTTTGTAAAACAACTAACGCGTACACTTTTTTTTTTTTTTTTCTTCCAGTGGATTATTCTATACCATCTTTACTGACCAGATGAAGTGCAACATGAACATCATCAACCTTGATCCAGAAATCAGTGCAGAGGGCTTCAGAGTCCTGTTGGACTTCATGTACACATCTCGGCTTAGTTTAAGAGACAGCAGCATTATGGCAGTCATGAGCACTGCACTTTACTTACAGATGGAGCATGTTGTGGATACCTGCCAGAGATTCCTTAAGTCCAGGTAACATAGCATTATTTGCATCAATAAATGTTTTGTACTATGTCTTTACAATTTTTTGATCCATGTTCTGAAGGTCTTCGATTTCTTGTTTGGTTATAAGTTTGTATTTTTCGTTTTTGTGTTTTGACAGTGAAGATCTTGTGAGTTCTGTGAAAACCTCTAGAGGGGAAGATTTTCTACAAGGCCGGTCAATGTTACCTCCTGATGTTATGGCCTACAGAAACTGTGATATGTCGGAAAATACTGTACCTCTACGTAATACAGCCATTTGTGATGGAAGGTCCTATATACCCAACTTGTACAATGGCTCACCATCATACCCTCTTTACAGTCACATTCCAGTCCACGGGTTCCTGTTCCCAGAGGATGAAGTAAGAGACATGCAGATGCCTGAAATCCAAAGATCCAATAGATATCCTAAGGAAAGCGTGTTACCTGGTGAAAACTCGAGGACTGTGCTAGGAGATTACAGGAAAGCAGCCACAGACTTGTCTGTCAGTGTGTGCCACAACATCTATTCTCCTAAGGAGGCTGCATTGGAAGACCCCCGTAGTGACTCTCAATACAACTTGCTTGCAGGCTCTCGTTCTGCTGGCCCATCAGTGAGAAGCAGCCCATTCTATAATTGCGACAAAGGGAAAGAGGAGGAAAGAACCTGTTCAGAGGATGAAATCCTACCCTTTAAACCTACAAACTCACCTGTCAACCGCAAAGGTCTTGTTAGCCCACAAAGTCCACAGAAGTCAGACTGTCAACCTAACTCTCCAACAGAGTCCAGCAGCAGTAAAAATGCTCGCATTTCACAAGGATCTAGCTCTCCTATGTCAAAATCTTCTACAGACCCTAAGGCTTGTAACTGGAAAAAGTATAAATTGCTAAATTCCCTGAACCAGAGCGACAAAGAAGGCTGCACCAACCAAAGTGAAATGGTCAACTTGTCTCCACCATTTTACACTTCTCAGGCATCATGTCAACAGCCTGTTAAGTCCGAAAATATGGACATTCAAACATCATCTAAGCTTAATGGAGGCCCTGAAGACTCGGCTGTGCCCCAGGCTAGCAAATTGAACAGCATTGTAAACCGGTGAGCGCTAAAAAGCTGTAACAATGTTTTTATTCTTTATTACTCATACAGTTAAATGAAGGCTCACTGTGAGCCTTTTTCATTTGGCTGGTTAATCACTCTATAGAATGTTTTGTTTTTCTAACTTTTTTTTTTTTTTTTTTTTTTTTACAGGAATATGGAGGGGTCACCTTTGAGCAGTGAAGGTCATTCACCTCTTTACATCCACACAGCAAAGTTCAACATGTTTTCATCACAATCCCCTCCTGAAATGTGTCCTCACACGCCTGGTTCTAACTTTGGAGAAGAGATAGCAGAGACACAATCAGAGTTTTCAGACTCGAGCTGTGGTATGTTTGTTTCAGCAGTTATTTGTTTAAGCCTTGGATATTTTGCAGAATCTTATATAGTTTGCTCTCATCAATGGGTCTTGAGGTAACTATACACATCAGTTGACTGTCAGCCAAGCCTGGCAATTTATCGTGGGATTGGCCAACCAACTAATGTGTATTGAGTATCCCTAATCTAACAGATCTTTGGGGGAAGGAAGAATCGGAAACTTAGGCTTTAACATCCAATAATTTTTTATTTTTTTTTCAAAGGAGATCAGCCACCACTAGAGGCATCCTATAGCGGCTTATTTCACTCTCTCTAAATCAAATGTGCCCTCGGCCTAACCAGGCACACCTGTATTTATAGACATGCACACAATAGACAGTTTGATAGGAAACCTTGCCCTAGTAGGACATGAATCCATAGATCTATGCTAAGGCAGATATAGTAAACACATTTTTTTTTTCTATAATAACCTACATGGTTTGTTTTTTTCTTCACAGAAAATGGCACTTTCTTTTGTAACGAATGCGACTCTCGTTTCTCTGAAGAGGGCTCTTTAAAAAGACACACTCTGCAGATGCACAGTGATAAGCCCTATAAGTGTGACCGCTGCCAAGCTTCATTCCGCTACAAAGGAAACCTTGCCAGCCACAAGACCGTACACACTGGTGAGTTGCTGAGTTACTCCAGGATTGTTGGGTTTATTGACCTATTTTTTACCAATAGATTGGAGTTAGTAACTCATTAAAAATGGCAATAAGGATTCAAGAGTTAGAATTTATCCTCATTCAAACTTAGACTATGAATCTGTGTGTCTTGGTCTATTGCTAACATTACCAAAACCCTTCCTTCCCCCTATGACCACAATTGGTTACCTTTTTATTTAATGCAATGGGAACAAATTCGGTATAATAATTTTCTACTTAAAAATATAATTTGTTAAAAAAAATCTCATGTTTAACTTTAGTATCTATTTATTGAATCCCCAGGAGAGAAACCATATCGCTGTAGTATTTGTGGTGCACAGTTTAATCGACCGGCAAACCTAAAAACCCACACAAGAATTCACTCTGGAGAAAAGCCGTATAAGTGTGAAACATGTGGTGCCCGTTTTGTACAGGTACGTGTCAAAGTAGTCACAAAGAAGAGTTTTCTTTGGCATTACTAAAATTGTTACTTTTTAGTTACTAATGTTCCACAAGTGTCTTTGCTTTTACCATTAAATTGAAATGCCCTCTTCAGGACAATGACAACTGCCTGACATATATTACAGAAATAGTCAGAAGGAAATGTTGTTGGCATTCAGTCATTTCTTGACCATACAAACATACAAATCTACATGTAAACTTTGAAGGATATCCATGTGTTTTTTTTTTTTTATTCCAGTGTAACAAATGTTGCAACTTAAGATAGACTTTAAGAAAAATTATCCTTTTTGTTTTGAGTCTGGAACTAATATACAGACCGATATGTCTCCATGATTACGGACTATAAATAATCCCTGTCTGTGACAATCTTGTAGTCATGTGTTACTCCCACTTGCCTCTTTGCATGTTTGTAAGAGTATGTTAACACGGCTTTTTTTTGGGGCACATTTCGCAGCGTACTGCGCTCTAGTACAAGAACTATAGATTACGCCTCCTCTCCCAGCTCGTACAATACGATTGTGTTGTAAGGCAGGGAGATAAATGACATGTCTGTAATGCACGTCTATGGGGCCGGCGGGCTAACGCCACCGCCCCCCGCATCGCGTGAGTACGCGCCGATCAGCGCGGCTCCAAATACCCGGTGTAATTGCGAGGCGTACAGTACGCCCACGATTAAGCCGTGTGAACATACCCTAATAGTAATTGGTATGGTGAGAGGGGATAGTCCTTAAAACCATTGCAAGACTTTACTAGTACACACGTTTTGGAACAGTAAACAATCAAGGGTGCTGGTATATTTTGCAGTTGATGTCAAAAGACAAGGGTACATGCTCTTTAAACATCATGGTTATCCAACTTTTTCTTGTTTTATATCAGAATCGATGCTTTTTAGTTTCATCACTCGTGTTTTGTATCTTTTTAGGTTGCTCATCTTCGTGCGCATGTACTAATACACACCGGAGAAAAACCATACCCATGTGAGATCTGCGGTACCAGGTTTAGACACCTGCAGACATTAAAGAGCCATCTACGTATTCACACTGGAGAGAAACCTTATCATGTAGGTTCACTGTCTAAAAATGTAAACTACAGACTGTTTTGCTAGTTGTTTAGTTGTAGTAGACTATCGTTTTCTCTCTGCACATATTTCTGCAAACTTCTAAGAAAGGAACATCAGGAGATGACTACCGTTGGAGTCCAAAATTTTAATTTGTTTTTTCTCATTTTCTTTCTAGTGCGAAAAATGCAATCTCCATTTTCGTCACAAAAGCCAACTAAGACTTCATCTGCGTCAAAAACATGGTGCAATCACCAACACAAAAGTCCAGTACCGTGTTTCGCAAGCAGAGCTCGCCACTGATCTCCCAAAATCATGCTGAGCCCTGGCCAATGATACTGGAGTGCCTCTATTTGACCTTTAAGCGCATATGGGCAAAACAAAACGGGTTTTTTTTTTTTTTTCTTTTTTTTTTTTTTTTGTCCTGGTCATGTGAAATGTGCGCCCTTAATTGTAAATATATATATATAATATAAATTTTTGTTCTCTTAATCTGTGTGGCATAGTGACCATGCACTCTTTATTATTTCAGCGTTTGTAATTCTCAGCCTGAGAGAATCAGAATGTTGAGGAAAGGACTGAATGAAGAGTTTAATTGGGCATGCAAAGCCTGTTGCACCTTGCTGTGTGGACCCAGCCAACAATGCACTGGCACTCCCACAAGGAGTGAAATATAGCTTTTGAAGCACCAGCTATATCAGAATCTGTCATTATGTTAGTATGTTTTATTTTAGGAGTTATTCCACAATGCCTCCTAATAATAATGGTGAAGGTCAGCATTGTTTAAGAATCCAGTTTTTGAACCACCATATTTTGGTACATAGGTCATAAACTTGGGATCCACAGGTCCCTTAAGATTTTCTGGATCTTACGCCTGTAGTAAGGCATAACTGAAATTAACCCATTTTCCTTTTGTTAATATTTGCCAAGATGCCCTACAAGAAGCACCTTTCTATATTAAGTTTTTGTGTGGCTAAAAGTGTCTAGCTTAGTAGAATTTGTATTATCAACAGCCATGTTTTAGTGACTGTAAAGAAGCCAGGTACAAATTCGGGAAAACAACAATTTGTTGGGAAGTTGAATTACTTAGAAATCCTCTATTAACCAAACTTGGGTGCCATCTAGCATTCAGTGGATTCAACACAAGCACTTGAAATAAGTGCCTTGTTTAAAGGAGCTTTGTCACCTTGAGTTCATGTTTGTACTTGTGGTCTTAATAGTCTATATTTGGCACCTTAAAAAAAAAAAAAAAAAAACCCACGTTGAAATAGTTATTTGTATATAAATGCACCCAAGGAGGGTGTTGTGCTCAAAGAGGAGAGTGTTTAGTCATGTACATAATAGGACTGAATGAATTGTTGCATCAGTGCCAGGTGCTAGATGTTTGACATACTGATATGAGGGACACTTAAGTCTATGTAAATCTCTTGGCTGCTACAGGACCTAGCAATGCACCAAGCTGTGGTCCAACGCGAGACTGTCATGGCAGAGTCAACTAACTGTCATTCTTCAAATGGGAAATGATAAACCGCTCAATTCTGCCTGGGCAGAGTTCAGCACTTCTCCCGCCTTAGTCCCCTTCTTTATAGAGCAATAAGGCATTCTTGAGTCATTCAGCCAGCTATAGCCTGGCCTTTTAGATTAAGCTTATATGACCCCAGAAGTTACCTTTTTGCTGCAGCTGCAATATTATACCAGCACTAGGAGGCACCTAAATCAGATATTTTTCTAGTCGCTAACTTTCTTGCACCCTCGAAATATTTACAAAGTATTTAATTTTATGGTATGCAAAATGTGCACTCATAAGGCGAAAAATAGAACAAAGAATTATTGTGTATGCTTTTTAAGAGAGGGCTTTAACTTTTGTTATAGTTTTAACCAAAGGAAAAGGAATTTATGGCAGAGTTGTAAATAAATAAAATATATAAATGTATGTATGTGTGTATAAATATATATGTATCTATGTCTATATAGATATAGATACATATATATTTATACACACTTATATTAAAGAGTAAAAAAAAAGCTGTTTAAAAAAAAAAATAAAATAACTCTATAAACAAATTCTGAAATACAGCAAAACATTTAGATTGTATCTGCGGGCAGAATCCAATCTGAGATTTGTTTTATTGTGATAGAGCACTTACAAGATATTTTAATGTATTGCACCAGTGTACGTGAAAAGTTATTTTGTCTAAACGCAACAGTCTATTTGTATTTTTTTTTCTTTTATTGAAAGTGAAGGTTTACAGTAAGTTTAAAAACTCACACCCTGTCGAAGGATTATGTAACTTTTGTTCTTATTGTATGTTTGTAAATATGTATATTGTGTCTTGGTGCCTTTTAACCTCCGTGGTGCCAGGGGGAACAGCAACACCTTGCCAGTCCCACTGGCATTAAAGGGGTTAATGAATGTTTTGAACCCAATCCCTTTTTAAAGGTACATCCTAAAGCTAGTCACTAATCTTTAGGAAAGGTCAGTCATTATTTTATTAAGTTTTTTTTTTTTTTTTTTTTTTTTTTTTGTTCTCCTTATGTTGATTTCATGATGCTTTGTCCTGCTTGTGTTAATAAACTGCCGGGAGACAGGGTTTGGGCTGTTTCTAAAACTGCATTCTTGCAATGTAAACAATAGCTGTACAAGTAGAAAAAATAAAATCCTAAACGGCAAGAAAATTGTCTGATTTTGTTGAATTTTCTTTTTTTTTTTTTTCAATAACGTTTTTCTGGTTCACCATTTAGGGGGACATGTATGAAAAATGGCACTGCCTCAGTCATACTTCTCAGTAGGTTAGTGTATCATTCGGGAGTATGTATGAAAGTGTCTCACAGCAATTTATAAATCTGTGCTGTTGTGAAACATTTAAGGGCCAAAAAGTGGTGCCTAGTACTTGTGCCAAAATTTGTCTCAGCATTGCCACTATGAAACTGGTATGGATTGGCACTACAGTTTTGCGCCACATTTCGTCCTGACACCTTCGGAAATGTGGTGTGTTGTATGAATCTGGCGCAACTCCCCTGTAGAATTGGCGCTCACAAAAGTTTCCAGTCTGTTGCAGCATGGGTCAGATTCCTACACCTGTAGGACAGAACTGACTTTTTTTTTTTTTGGCTCAGAGCATGGCAGAAAACTGACGCAGCCCCATATCTACCTGTTACCGTTAGATCTTGTACCCATTTTTAGATAAATTATTATTCTCACGCCGTTTATTCCTTAACTCAAACCACAGAAAGTGAACAATATAGCCACTTTTTTTTTTATTACATTTAATTGATGGGCATTTTCATTATTACACTTATTGTGCATTTGCTGCCATTTAAAGAAGCGCATTCAGCTGTGGCTACAATAAATTTAAATATACAAATTTGGATATTGTACATTTACATGTAATAACTTTAACAAATGGTAACAATTTTATGTATTTTTGATAAGATTATTTTCTTTACAAATCATGGCAATACTGTACATTACATGCTAATAGACAACTGTAATGGTATACCAGATTAGGAAAGAGTAATTTGAGGACCCTATTTTGTGCTAATCTAATAACAATGAATTGCTAATCCAAAACTGGAACCTGCCCAATTGCTCATTGAATTAAATGGGTCATGCATACAAAGTCTGAAAAAAAGCTAAGCGGAGTTGAAGATCCCTATCGATCGTATGTTAGTTTATTCTAGAAATATCCAATCAATGTCCAAGGAGACCCAGTGATATCCCCTGACGTGTTTGTTTTAGAGACTACTTGTGGAACATCTTATAACCCTGTGCTGTTCCGGTTTATTTCTTCTAGTACTAGTTTACTGAATCTGTCATGTGCATGTTGCCACTCCAGTTTTCTAAAAAAGTTTTTCCCTGCATACACCAACTGTGCGCACCTATTGGGCAATGTCTACCAGTGCAGGGAAACATCCCCAATTGGTAACCCTAGATTGAAAAAGAATTTCTAAAAGGAATGACAGTGGAACCACACAACATGGAGATCTAAGGAAGGATGCTTCAGAATTATTTCATGGAGAACTACTAAAGCTGATATGTCATGAATGGACACTGGTCCTCTTAAAGGGGAAAACATCTTTAACAACGGGACAGATCAATCTTCCGTTTGTAGCAGATGAACTGAAGTGACACATGACTGTGGATAAGACTACACTCCACGGCCCTTGTATATTCAAACTGTCCAATTGTAAGACCGTCTCTGCACATGGCAAACAATCAGAACTCTGCTTTCATTTTTTTAAACTGCTTTGGTAAAATGAAAGCTGAACTATAATTGGTTTCTTTGGGCAACAAAGACAGTTCTACTTCTAGACAGTTTTGATAAATGAGGCCCATTGTCAGAGTTCCGAGTAAAACAAGTTGTTCCTTAATCAGTACCTGAGGATTTGATTTTCCTTCCAAGCAGGTAGATATTGGTACAAATCTAATATCAGGATTGCAGGATACAAATAGTAGGCATACAAGATAAAGAAAAAGGAAATACCTTTTGCAGTCACTCTCAACAATTAGCTCCCTTTACATTTTTAAATGAATAAAAATGTATGGTCAACAAGAAGAGGCTAGAGATCCAGATGAAAGAAGCAAAAGTAGAAAATTAGTAAATGGAGGGCCAAATAGGTATGCTATGTATCCAATGACTCATCCCCCAGATAACTTATAACTCTGTATTCTGCAGAGGAGGTCCATTAATTTCAAGGTTTCTGGAATTTATGTGGTATGCCTGGTAAGCGCCTTCATTTGCATGAAATGCAGGATTGCAAAGTAACAATCTTTTGTTCTTAGGTGCAGAGTGGCTGAATACTAAGGCTATGTTCACACGGCTTATTTCGGGGCGTATTTACGGACGTAAATACGCCCCGAAATACGTTTCAAATACGTGTCACAAAGTGTAGCACGTATTTCGCATCGTAAATACATTCCACATTCTTTACTATGGTGATTTACTTGCAAAATACGCCTCAATAAGTGACAGGGGACTTAATTTTACGATCATATTTACGGACGTATTTACGCCCGCAAATACGTTGCGAAAATATGCCTCGTGTGAATGACGAGGCGTATTTTACATTGGAATCAATGCTAATCTAATTTTTCATTATTTGAAACGTATTTCAGGACGTATTTACGGACTTAAATACGCCCCGAAATAAGCCGTGTGAACATAGCCTAAGCGATGAATCAATTAAGTCAGTTTGTTTTTTATCCAAGACTGGCCCAAAAGTGTTGCAGCTCGAACTAGACCAAAAATATCTAAAAAGGTTATGTTTTTCCCCCTCCAAATATATTATTGGTTGCTGTCACATTAAATGTTACAATACTGTAAGAATCATCGATCCAGGAGCTGCAGAGAACTTCACTGAGTCTTACCCAGTCAGAATTCTGCTCCATTTTCTACAGGAACCCCTACGCCCTACATCAGTCAACAAATCACCCCTCGCAGGTCTAGTCTAAGTGGAAGTTCCTTATACCAAAAGATTTCTTTACTGGCTCTGCATCATTTCAGTAGCCCAGGGCTTTTGGAATTACCTTTTCTTAAAGGGAATCTGTCGCCATTTTTTTTAACACTTATTAAATCAAGCCCCTGATCCATATTCTTTTCCTCTCAGTCGTTTTTAGTTCCTGATTGGAGATGTCTCAATTCGGCCGTCTATATATGCTTGTGGGGAAGACTTTCTTGCTTGCACTGCTTTAACAGCAGTCAGAGAGAGCTTCATGCACATAGGCTTCTTAAGACAGATTCTGTCCCATAGACTTGTATAGGTGAGTTTTCACTGTGAAGGGAGGGGGGAGAGGGAGCTGTGACTGGTGGATTCTGTGTTATTTGTACACATTGGTGTCTCCTTTCAGTTTGACCTTGTTTTTACTGAATGAGCACACTGCTGAAAAGCTCTCTAAACAGAACAGGAAGTGTCAGACGATTATTAGGCTTAGTGGTCAAAGTGAAAACTGCAGGACTTAGGAATTATTAAAAAAAATACTGAAAATGATATGGAGAATTAAAAAAAATAACCAAAAATTTCTAAAAATGTGTTTAACAAAAATGTAATTTTTTGATGACACATTCCCTTTAAACAACACTCCCCATCTGTTGTCCTCTGTTTAGTTTGTCCACTGTGACCTCATTTGTTTCCAGCACGCCTTATAAAATTGGCTTACTTACTTCCATGGAGGTCAATTTCTTCTCCAGCTTGTGTCTCACTAAAAGACATCTGTAGAAAAAAAAAGAGTAGCTCTTTATGTGTTACTTTACAATGATTTTTCTATTCTGTTTCTTCCCGGCCACAATCATCCAAAAGGTAAAGTGTATCCGTTACCAATACAAGAAACCAAAAGTGATGACAGCCTACATTAAAGAAGAAATAAAAATCATCAGCACTCCACAAACGTTGAGGGTCAGTTAAACACAATATATGAACCATTCAAAATGCATCAGTGCTACTTTTAGGATACATGAAAATCTGAAGTTCTTAGCACACATTTTTGATCCAAACTGTGAGGGTCCATCTAGCAAAACAAAGTGAACATCTGAAGAGAGGTTTTATCTGGAAATAATCACCTGCAGAGGAATAGATTCTTCAGGGCTTTGCTATGGCTTAAACAGTAAAACACTATTACCAACTTCTGCTTATCTTGAAGCCATTTAATTGAGTTAAGGGAGCCAATTTTTTACCAAATAAGATCTATGGAGGCCTATGACCTGAATGGAATAAAAATTAATAAATGGTGATGTCAATCGGTCTACTGTTTTGCAACAGTTTGTGAATAACATCTTAATCAATGTTCTCTACAGGTAGATCTAGTACTACCTACAGTATATGATATTCTGAGCAGTTCCAAGGATCTGAAGACCTATCGACTGCATGTCCACTCTAGGTTACTTTGGCTTTGTGATGCCAAGTTAAAGATGAGCCTGTTTGAGAAAGCAGAGCTTTCTTTCCTGGTTACATCACTTTCTCCAAAGGCCTTTATATGGATCTGACAGTTGTGAGATAGTGACAAGTAGAAACAATGAGAGCAGGAATGTTTACCTTAGAATGCTCTCCTATGTAGTTTCAGCTCCAGGCAGATATGTGTCACCAAGGTTCCTGGTGTCAGTGAAGGAAGCCGGCAGTTTTGTGTGTCAGTAACCCTAGATTATTGACACTTACTGCTTTTTTGCATAGTTGCTCCAAGCAGCTAATCCAGGCTGATTTCTCCTCAAGTGCCCAAAGTGAAGGGTGGGAGGACACTCCACATTCCAGATGAGGCTGGTGTCAGGCCCAATAAAACCAGAACCTGCAGGTCAGTTGATGGGCTCTGGTGGAACTCTGCTGCTAAGAGGAAAGCCATTCTGTGAGTAGCAGGCAGTGTCTCTGTTGACTCCAGTCAGGACTAAACCTGTGTCTAGTTAAAGCTCAGCTGAGCAGGTTTTTGTTTTCTGTTTAGCCTGAACTTGTTTTGTTGATATTGCAAAATAAACCCAGTCAGCGCATGGACCTTTACCCATTGTGTCACTGTCTCTGTCTGTTGAAGCCTGGGTTGCCTACCCAATCCTGGCACTAATCCCAACATTTGGTTTCAGATGTGGGCAAACAGACTTAAAGAAACACAAACAGGTTTAAAGGACATTAGCTGCAGCAACTGGGAAATGATTGCTAAGGACAACAGCCCCTGGAAAAGCATCTGGAGAGTGCTGTAACCCAATGTTCTGGGTGAGAGCTGAACTGCACAGCAATCAGAGACTGCCAAGATGGATGAACTGCTAAAACAAATAATTCAGGCTAACACCAGCTTCCAGCCGATGATGGCAACCGATCAAAAGATGCATGAGGAGACCATGGGAGCACAGGCTCTAACCAATGCTCTGCTGGTGGAAGATAACTGTCTCGCCTTACAGGAGCAACAGCATATCAATAAGGAGCTGCAAGAGCAAGTCCAGGCTGTGGGGCAAAGTGTCAGACGTCATCAGCTTTGCTTCCCATCACCCATGTTGCGGTACAGATGCCCCTACAGAAAATTACGCTCATGGACGATAACGAGGCCTATCTCATTGTATTCGAAAAAGTGGCAGAGTGGGAGAAATTACCTGCATCCCAGTGGGCTGAGGCAGTGGTGCTTTTCCTGACTGGTAAACCACAAAAACTTTTGACCTCAGTGAGCAGGATGCTAAAGATGTTGCCAAACTGAAGGGTGAGATCCTGGCTCGTTTAGGTGTGAACAGAAAGGTGTGGGCACCTCGAGTTCACAATTGGACTTTTTCTGACCACCTTCCAGCTCGCTCCCAGACATACATAGTTACATAGTTTGTCAGGCTGAAAAAAGACATATGTCCATCCAGTTCAGCCCATTTGTTAAAGTGTTGCTAAAGTGTTAAAGTGTTGATTCAGAGGAAGGCAAAAACCTCCATGAGGTAGAAGCCAATTGTCCTCAGTTAGGGAAAAAATTCCTTCCTGACTCCAATCTGCAATCGGAATAATTTCCCCGGATCAACGACCCCTCTCCAGAATCCAG
>JAODAL010030038.1:45000-50651 GCA_025379985.1 Phyllomedusa bahiana | reverse complement strand
AGTCAATTGTGGCCCTCATATGGGCCCCTTTTAGTAAAAACATGCGGCCTTCAGGATTTTTAGAATTAAATTTCTGCCCCTAAAATTTGGGCATTGACTGGCGAGAAAAATTAGCAGTGCCGGCCTTTTTTTTCCCTTATCGTGGAGGCCTGATAGGCCCCCCCGGGTATGGGGGTTTTTTGGGAAAAAGTAAAAATTATTTGCTTTGTTAAATTTGGGTTTCTTGTGGGAATTACTATTTTTTTCCCCTTTAATCGTTTAAAGGGTCGGTAAAAGCAGTCTCGTTTGGGTGTTTGAGTTTAGACCCTTTAAAATTTTAAAAGGGAATATATGTCAACTTTGTGGTCAGAGTAAAAAAGGCTGATGCCCACTCCCCAAAGTTCGCCCATGTTTTCCGGTCGGTAGATTTAAAGTCGTAACCCACATATTCCTTAAAAGGACAGGGGCCCAAAGGGGTTGGGGGTTAGAGACAAAGGAAAAAAGGACCAAATACGGGACAAAATTAAAAAAAAACAATGTAAAAAAACATTCTCAACTGAGATTTTTACTAAGGCCTAAGATGCCTTAGGTGGGGGAAGGAAAGAAAAAAAAAGCTCCCCCAGAAAATTCCCTTTCCCTCAGCTAAGGCGAGGGGAAGGGGGAATTTTTACCCTCCAAAAAACGGGGGTTTGGGTTTCACCAGAGTGGCCCCGGGGATCGGGACTATGAGCCCGGGTATTAGCAAAAGAGAGAAAAAAAAAACCTTTGGGTCACTACGGTGTCCCCGCAGCAGAATACCTTTTATATGCGGGGTCAACAGTGAGTAGTAAAGGGCCCTTGGGGAAATTTCAAGCCCAATCTTTTAAACAGTGGGGGAGATAAGAACAAAATTTGCGTGAGTAACCTGGCTAAAAACTGCCTAAGTAAGGGGGATAAGAGATACTGGCGTATTAGCTATGTTTTAAAAAGGGAAACCGAACAGCAAGCGACCCAACATATGGGGGGGGGGGGAGGGAGGGGGAGGGGGAAAGATTAGGGAAAAAAGGGATAGGAAAAAAAAAGGGAAAGGGATCAGGTGGGACCCAGGGGTGGGGTCAGCCCGGGGACACGAGGCCGCTTTCATCACGCGGTTTTTGAAAGAGCCCAAAGCCCTCCAGACGTCATCTAGGGATCTCGGTTTGGGAGAGGGGGGGGGGGGCAAGGGAGGGGGGCCCTTTCCCATAGAGCCCCTTTGTTCTGGGTTCCTTCTTTTTGTTTTCGGGCTTGGCTAAAAAATTGGGGGGTTTGGCCCCATTTTGAGGGATCGCAAGTTCCCAGTCCGTTGTTTCCCGGAGGCGTGACATTCGGGGTAAAACAAAAACCCTGCAGGTCTTCATGCTTCTTGAGAGTGGCGGATTTAAGTTTTAAGGCAAAAAGAGCAAAAGGGGAAATTCCCATCTGTAGGTGTGCCATGTTATTTTTGGGGTTTCAAGCGGGGGGCAAAGGGGGGTCTTTTCTTTTGAGCGTAATCCAGGACAGGCCCGGGGTTTGGGATTTGGGACGGGGCCCCTGCTATTTCGATTTGCTTTTGTTTTCGGGGACTGCCCCCAATGATCCGTTCTTTTTTACAGTGAAGTCATGCACAAAACCCAAAACTATGTCCCGTGGCTGTTGAGAAAGTTTTTGGGGGGCAGTGCTCTGGGGGCCCCTTTTAAAAACTTTATAGGGATTTAGAGGGGGGAAAGTCCAAGGGGTTTTTAAAAAGATGGCCTAAAGGGGGTGACGGGAAGATTTTTTCTCCCTAGGTTCTGGCACCCCCCGTACTCTTTTGTTGTTACGGCCCCCCCTGTTTTTCCAAACAGCCTTTAGGTGCTTTCTGGGTGTCTTGAGCAGCGGGGCCTGGGGGGTTTCACGCATTTTTCCCCAAGGGGGGGAAAGTATAGCGGCGAGTATCGTCATGCGCGGGTTTCCAGGGAGCCCAAAAAACCCTGTGGGCCCTACTTGAGTGGGGGTCTTGGCCGCATTTGCGAAAATTTCCCGATTACACGTTTTTTTAACCTCTGCCATAGCGCGTGAAGTCAGCCCTAGTAGGGATATGTTTCAGAAAAGGGTGCCCCCGTATTGATGTTTTCAGCTGGGTCTTCAGTGCAGTGAAGGTCCCGCTATTGGGGAGGGGGGGTCCCCCGTTCTTCCCCCCCGGCCGCTGGATTTGTATTTTCCAAACTGTGGAGTATTTATTTTCAAAGGGGGGTTTTCCATGCAGATGCAGTGGGGTTGGGGGTTTCCCGGGGCTTTTTTTGGGCCTGGTATTGCCTTTTTGGGGTTTTGGGGGGCATTGTCCTTTGGGGCCTCTAAGGTAGCTATTGGAGGAACCCCGTGTGTTTAGGCTCAGGGAGGTCTCCTGAAGAGGTTTGGGTTTGGGTGTTTTGGGGGCTAGCAGGGCTGGTGCACGGCCCCCCGGTGGCTTGATAGTGAGGAGGTTGCCTTTATAGTTGGGGGAGCCCCTCAGGTAATTTAAAGGGGGTTTAAATCTGAGAGCTGCTGCTGCTGCCCGTGAGGCTCCCGAATGCAGGGATTTCCCCTGACCTGTATATGAGTCAGGGGCAGGGGGGCGGGGTTGGGTCGCGCTGGGAAACGACGACGAGAGGTCCCCTGTTCGTTGCCGGTCCCCCACCGGGGCTTGCTGCAGCCCAGTGGGGGGGTGGCTCCCCCTGGTTGGGTTTTGGGGCGGCGCGTCCCCGGGTGGGGGAGGAGGAGGGGGGAAAATGGGGGCCCGCCCCGTGGGTTTCCCCGGGGAGTTCGCCGCTGCTGCGCCCAGGAAAGGTTCTCTTATCCTCTAACGGACGCCGGTTTGTGGAGGGAGCCCGGGGCTGGGAAGAGAAGCCCTTTCCCCCGGCGTTTTGATGGGCCCGGATGCCGGGTATTTCTCCCCAAGAAGGTAGCCGCGCGCGGGGGGTTTTTCTCCTAAAACGTCCTTTTCCCCCCGGGCTTCCCCGGGCCCGCCCCAAAGGGTTTTCTTTTTAACCCTGTCCATGTTTTAAAGAGGGTTCCTCAAGGACACACTTGAGGCCCCCCATTTGATTGGGGGCGGGGGGGTCGAAAAAATGTGTGGAATGAAAAAATTTTAATGGTATGTTTTTAAGGGGCAGAGAGGAAAAAGATCCCAAAATAGGGGCTATTTAACTTTCAGGGGGAAAAAGACGGACGGTTGGGAAAGTGGGGGAAATTTAAATCACAATGGTTTGGGGGATGGGTTTAGTGCAAAATGTTCCAATAGAGGCATTTGGGGGACATTTCGGAAGAAAAGAAAGCTGCGGGATTTTTGTAGTCGATTTCGGCCCATATGAGCCCTGTGGGTGCGAGAAAAAGGGATTAAATTTCCCTTCTCTTGAAAGAAGAAGTCTCCAAAAAAAACCCCAAGCCCGCTTTTTGGGTTCAAATTTTTTTTAAATTTTTTGAGGGACGCTCCTTTGGGTTTTGTGAGGTGACCAGGGGAGGTATATGATTCTGGTCTAGTGCTAAATTAAAATCGCCAGAAAAAAATTATCTGTCCTTTTTTCAAAATTTCAGATGACATTTTGTTTTTTTCTCTGTATATATTTTTTTTTGTAGCACTTGAAGGAAGAAAAAAAAGCCTTTTTTATTGTGTAAAACAATGTTTATGCATCGTGATATTCTGATAGCCATTTTTATTTTTTTTTATTTTTTTTTATTTTGTTAACATTGCGTTTTGTTTTCTTTTTTTTTGGGAGGGGCAAAAATGATGTTTTTAAATTTTTTTTTTTTATTGAAATTTTTGATCAATTTTTATTTCATTTTATGTGCAGCAGGATGACCAAAAAGGGCAATTTTGTTATTGCTTGTTTTTTACAGTGTTATGGGTTAAATAATGTCAGTGTTTTATAGCCTAGGTCGTTACGCATGTGGTGATCCCAGATGTGTAAGTTTTGTTTTGTTTTTTATGTATTTGTTTTTTGAAGGGCTGATTGGAATTTGTAATGGGGGAAAAGGCAGTGTGCGTATTTTATTTTGTGTGCGTGTGTTGTTGTTTTTTTCACTTCATTTATTTTTCATTTTTTTACACTTTGTTACAGCAGCCATCAGCACCCCACGATTGCGCAGTGGGGAGCTGATGGAGATATTGGGAGTCCCCACCCTATGTCTTTCCCTTAGATGAGGGGTTGCAATTAGCCACGGCATCTAAGGGGTTATTCACCGTGACGTGTAAACTCTGGTCTTGGAAGATAGCGCATGTAGTCAGCTGTAATATACAACTGGTTCCATGCACCAATTATGTGGGCTCTGCTTGTGAACCTGCTCAATATATTGGACGCATGCATACATCCATTAGCAGGAAGGGGTTAAAACCTAAATTTTAGGTATATCAACTATTTTCTTTTTTTTAGAGGTAAAGAAAAAGGGGGTCCAATTTTAGACCAAAATACAGAGCCCCATTTTTAAAGCTAACGTTTCACTTTGTGTGGGAATACCTACGTAATTACACTTGTTTGGGATAGCGTCAACTTTTCAAGTGCTCTATCTTAAACAAATAAATTATAAAGTCTCTGGCACATTTAATTTTTATTCTAAAAAATCAGACCCACCTTTACCTGTCTTGTTTTATGCTTATTCAGAGCCAATATGGAAAGCAACCACAAAGTTTGCACAAGTGTGAAGACTAAGGGCCACATGAATGATAACTGTCTTGGTCTAAAACTTTTTGTTGCCCATAGCAACCAATCGGAGCGCCTCTTTCATTTTTTCAGAGCACTATATAAAACAAAAGGTGAACTCTGATTGGTTGCTATGGGCAACAAAGAGTCTTAGACCAAGACAGTTTTCATACAAGTCCCCCTAAGTTTTTAACTAAGCATATGGTTCAGCATGGCAAACCTCGAAAATAGGTTGCATTTATCCATATCTTTGTATCTTATTGGTCTCAAGGTGTTAAATAATTAAGTGATGGGGTAGGGAAGCATGCTATAACGAAGGCCATGTCTACCTGGCTTAAATGGGTTATCTAGGAGTTTAAAGAACACTATAAACAGCATTTATATTGAAAAATAAAGATATTCCACTACCTTCATTTTTTTTTTTTTTCTTATCTTTTACCTCCTTTTTAATCTGTCATAAGATAAGTGAAAATCCCTGGTTATGGGAGTGTCAGTAGTTCTCCTGCAGCTATTTCCTACAAGTCCCAGAATCCATTGCAGTTATAATCTAGGACTTATCTGCACCCACTCCCTAATCCTCCTAGCACTGTTAATTATCATTCTAAGACGCCTCATGCCCCTGCATCTCTGTTCCAGTTTACTTCCTGGTGGCCTGCAGTAGGCTGTGCGTAGTACTGTCACCAATCGGTTTGTAACATGTTGAAAATGCATTCTTTCCTTATCCTATAATATATGTAATGCAAGTACGAACATATATATATATATATATATATATATATATAATATATATATATATATATATATATATATATACACATATACATCCCCCACAACAGGTACACAGCTATGCCGTCATTGTAACTCTGATTGCTGTGGGTGGGGAATGTGGTATCACCCAGCTTTCCTGTGCACTGGATAGTGTATCTAGCATCCAAGAATGGTGGGCGATATCACATCCCCCACAGCAATCCGTTTTTGATTATGGGAAGAATGTGTGCCTGCTGTAGGGGATGTGGCATT
>JAODAL010030038.1:0-40000 GCA_025379985.1 Phyllomedusa bahiana | reverse complement strand
AAAAAAAATTTTTTTTAAAAAAGTTCCAAACCTTTAAGCAAAAAAAGGTTTTAAAAGCTTCGGAAAATCTTTGGGTTTGGTTCTAAAAACTTGGAGACTGCTTCTAAGCCCAACTTGCCTAAAATTTTTTAATAAAGTGTGTTGCATCTAAAGAAGCTAAAATGAATTTCTCATTCCATTCCAGCCAATTAGTCCCAAAAACGGGAAAAAAACGGAATCTTTAAGAAAACTGGGCAGACGCTCAACCAAGGGTTGGAGTTGTAGGTCTATAAAGTGAGAAAGATTGGAGGGGTGCAGAATTTTACCCCCGATATAAAGGGGTCCTGGAGGGTTTTGGCACTTTATGGATTTGGGAGTTTAAAAAAAAGGAATGGGCGGGTTTTGATTTTGAAAGATTAAAAAAATTCCTTTTCCCCTTTTTGTTAAAAATTTTTTTTCCCAAAATTTTTTTTTAATGAATTCTTCAATACAATTTTCAATTTATGTTGAGCATCAGATGAAAATTTTTTATATAAAAACTTAAAACTAAAAAATCCTCAAAGCCCTCCTTTTTTTACACTTATAGTCCTGAATGACCCCTGCTCGCCTTTATGGCTTACGTATCAGATTCTTTATTATTAAGATAATTTTTTAAAGTGTATATTCTCTTTCCAGGGAAGATTGGATTAAAATTTTTGAGGGGGGAAAAAATAAAAAAGAAAAATAAAAAAATTTAAAAAAAGGGGGTACAAAAAAAAAAAATTTTTTATTATCCAAATATAAAAATTTTGTTATCGAAAAAAACCATTTTGGAAGGGTTGGCTTTAGTCCTGACAAAAACCATAATGATTTTGTAGCTTTAGGACCTCCCCAAAATTAATCCGAAAGCTCCCTGAAGGGTTTTTTAACCAAAAAAAGTTTTTAAAAAAGGGGAAAAACTTGTATCCCCTGGGTACCCCAAATGAAGGGAATTTACCCACCCCGGGGGGATTAGGCAAGAGGTCAAATCGGGGATCTAAATTCATCCTTGAAACACGGGGGAACCCTATCCCCCTGTTTCTAGATCTCGTTTCGGAAGATCTTAAAAATAAAAAAAAAATTATTGCCAATCAAAACTTTCCCGGAAAAGAAAAGCATTAAAAAAATTTATAATAAAGTATCGTGATAGTAATGCCCTAAAAGGGGGAGCAGGGTCATTTAGGAATGAAGTGTATAATAAGGAGGCTTTGAGGATTTTAGATGATGAGTTTTATTATAAAAAAGTTTCATCTGATGCTCACGATAAATTGAAAATTGTATATGAAGAATTCATTAAACAAAATTTGGAAAAAAATATTATTACTAAAGATGAAAAAGGAATTTTTTTTAATCATTCAAAAAACCCTCCATCTTTTTTTTTTACCATTTTCCTAAGTCCATAAAGACCCAAAAAACCCCCGGGACGCCCCTTTAAATTGGGGGGGTGAATTCTGCCCCTTCCCCAAATCTTTCTCACTTTATAAAACCTACAACCCCCAACCCCTTTTGGTTGGGGCGTCTCCCATTTATTTTAAAAATCCAAATTTGAGAGAAAAAATTGGCATGGAAGGGAAATTTGGGGAAATTCTTTTTAAGCTTCTTTAAATGCAACGGGCACTTTTTTCCAAAATTTTGGGCCCTTTGATTTGGGCCTTAGAAGCGGTCCCCCAAATTTTTTTTAGAAAACCGAACCAGTATTTTTCCGAAGTTTTTGAAAAAAAACCCTTTTTTGTTCGGGGGTTGGAATTATTTTAAAAAACAATTTTTTTAAATAGGACTCCGCCCCTACCCACCAGCAAGTGGTTACGGGCGTTTGGGGCCGGGGTGGCCCCATTGCTGGTAACCTTTTTTGGGGGGCGTTTGAGGGAATTTTTTTAAAAATTCTTAAAACCTGTTTTTTAAAAAAAGCATTATTTATTTTACAAAGGGTTTTATCGAGGGATCTTTTTATTCTTTGGGGGAAGGCCCGGGCCTGATACTTTTAGAAATTTTGTAAGTTTTTTTAAAAAAAAAACCCTTGGGGTAAAAGTTTTTACCTCTCCCGGGTTAAATTCGCATGAATTAGTTTTTTTTTAGATTTCCCCTTTAATATATTAACATGGTAAAGTGGCATCCAAAATTTTTTTTAAAGAAAACTGATTTTTAAAAATTTAGTTTTTTATTTAATTAAAACCCCCCAAAAAAAGTTGGAAAAATAAAGAAAAACCCCTTTCCCGGGCAATACCGAAATTAAAGAAGTTTGGGACCGAGGAGGAAACTTTCAATGTGCAAGCTGAAATTTTAAACAAAAAATTTTCAAAAAAAGGGAAATACCCGGGGGAACTATTGAAAGGCGCTCAAAAAAAAAAGCTGCAATTTTTACACAAAGAAGATTTTTTTAAAAATCAGAAAAAAAAAACCTAAGAATGAAAAGGGAAATTTTTAATTTATGTTTTGTCACAACTCAAAAATTTAAAAACCCCAAAGAGAAAAAAATTTTCTACACAAGCGGGGGAAAACATCTTGCTCCTTTGGACCCAGGCTCAAGGGTGCCCCTTTCCCACGCCCCCAAATTTCATTATGGGAAAATCAAAAAACCTTTAAAAAAATTATATTGGCCCCGTCAAGCCCAAAAACAACATTTTGGGGGGAAAATTTAATTTAAAAAAAGAAAAAAAGGGGAAAAATTTCCCCATTGGGGAAAGGTTTCCACCCCCCGGGCGGTGCCCCCCTAAAAGAAAAGTGCTCAAACAAATGGGAACAAGCAACATTTTTTACATTTCATCGTTAAAGGGGGTTTCTTTAAAATAAAGGAAAAAATTTAACATGTAATAGGACCTGTCGTGTTTTTGGATTACGTGCGGTTGTAATTTTTCAGTATGGGGGGAAAGATTTTCCCAAAACTCTCCCTCGTTAAAAACAATCATATTTTTGCTATTAAAAAAGGCAAAACCCCTTTATAGCTTACCTCGCCACTTTTTAGAGTTTCCACAACACAAGAGATTCTTTTTTCCCTCCCTAAAAACCTATAGTTTGGGCATTCCGGGGGTTGTCTTGCCCAGACCCAAAATGTTGAGTAAAAAGGAGGTGAAACCTGGATGTAAAAACGGGTTACGTTTAAACCCCACGGATTGAATAAAATTTGCAGGAGCTATTTTTTAAATTCGTCCTATTTTTTATTACTTTCAATATCCCTTCCTATTTCTTGGGTTTTTTTTATTAAATATATATTATATAAAATTTTTTCTTTTTTTATAATTTTTATTATTTTTTTTTTTTATTTTTTTTTTTAATTTTAAATATTTTTTGGAAATTTTTAAAAAAAAATATTTTTTCCCTATATGTTTTTTCATCACCATAACGCTTTTAACATTGGGTTTTTATGGGAAATTCTTACATGTACCAAAATTTTTAGGGTATTATTTAATTTCTTTATACGTCGGGGAAAAACTTTTTTTTTTTTTAAAAATTGTTTTGTTTTTTATGAATAAAATCTACCTTTTTAATGCAGCCTCGTTTTGATACTAAGAGAAAAAGTTGTTGCCCATTTTTCTCCCTTTTTCATATCTGAAGAAGCGGGCCGAGACCCGGGGAAACGGTTATGTGCTATTAAATATATCTATGTTAAAATTCACCCCATTGTGCTTGATTCAAAAAAGCGCTCTTGATCCTTAGAGGTTCCCTCCATTATAGTCAAATTGCAAAACATTTCTTAAGGTTTGCAAAGCATGTAAAATTTTGCAATTTTATATATATTATATATAAATTTTTATATATATATAAATATTATAAAACTTAAAATAAAATAAAATTTTTATATATATATAAAAAATTTTAAACATAAACAACTTAAAATGTTTTCCCTCTGAAAAAAGGGGGACGGGGGATTGTAGAAGGGGTATTAGGGAAAGCCCAAAACCCCAAAAAACAATTTTTTCTCCCCCCATATTAAAACCCGGAAAATGCCCTTCCTGTTGATTTGGGGAGAGGGATGAGGGAAGCCCTTTACCTTTAAAAAATTGCAATATACATTTTTTTAGGGACCACTCCCCGTTTTTGACGTGCTTTGAGGGGGGCCCGCATTTAGATAAACCCCCCCCAAGGGGCCCATCTTTAGGAAACCGGGCCCCCCTTTCCCCTATTTACAACCCCCCCTTTAGGAAGTTTGATAACCCTTCAAAATAATTTTACAAAAATTAAAAACAAAATGGGGTGGAAATTTTTAAAAATTTTACTTTTTTTTGGCAGATTTTCAATATTTACCATTATTCACTGGGAAAACGGGAAAGGACTAGGGAAATGCAACTTAATTCAATTTCCCCCCGGCTGCCTTTTTTGAGAGATCCCTTTTGTGGCCCTAGGCTTTTTTTGGCTCAAACCCCTAAGCCCCAGAATAGGGGGGGAAACACCTACTTAAAACTCTGGGGTCCTTTAATTTTTAAACGATTTTGAGGCGCCCCTTTTTAGGGTTTGGGGGACACCCTAAGGGGTGCTAAAACTTAAAAAAAAACCCCTAAATTGACCGCAAATTTGGAAAAATAAAAAACCCCTTTAAAGAAAATAACCAGGGGTGGGTTGAGTATATAGATCCCACAGGGGGATTCAAAAAAATTTTTTTTAGCATAAAGGGGTGAAAATTGGGAAAAAAAAATTTTTTTCAATAATCTGGGAATTTTACCCTTAAAAAAGTTTATATATACAAGGGAAACCTGGAAAAAAAAACCCTAAAAACTTTGTTTAAAAAAATTTTTTTTCCAAAATTCGGCAATTTCCCTACATGTGGGGTAAACGCCCGTTTGGCGCATGGCAAGGGGAAAAAGGGGGGGGCGTATTTGGCTTTTGGAACGCAGATTTTGGGGGGCCCTTTGCCTTTGCAAAACCCCCAAAGTAGCAGAAAAAGGCGAAAACCCCCAGAAAATCGCCCCATTTTGGAAAACAAAAACCCCTTTAGGGAAATTTATCTAGGGGTGTATGGGGCCTTTTGGATGAAAAGGGTTTCCCCCTTTTTTTTTTGCATTGGGCCCCTGAAAATGGGAGGAAAAAAAGCGTTTCCGGGCATTGTTTTTTGAGTTTCAATTTTTTTCCCCCCCTTCGGGCCGTGCGTGTAAAAAGATGTGAAACCCTTTTCTATTGGGGGGCGTTCCAAAAAACAATTTAAAACCCAAACATATTTAAAATTTTTTTTCTGTTTTATTACTTTTTTTCACAGTAGGAAAAACGTTTTAAAAAAATAGCGTTTTTATGTTGTCCTATTTTTGACGCCAAAAAACTTTTTTAAATTTTTCTGTGGGGCCCGAGCTGTGTAAGGGGTTTTTTTTTGCGGGGTTTTAGTTGAAGTTTTTAAAAGGTACCCTTATGGGGGGCATATTTATGCTATGGGTTACTTTTTATTTAAAGGGGGTTTTTTGAGATGTTTTTAAAAAAAATACAGCAATTTGGTTTGTGGGTTTTTTTTTTTTATTTTTTATAGCGGTCACTGTAACGGGATTTTATGACATGGGGAGCTTTTCTCACCCGGTCAATACGTTACAAAAGATATATTTTTTTTTTTTGTTTTTTCTCTTTTTATACAATAAAAACACTTTTTTTCAACCAAAGGGAAAAAAGTTTTTGCATCGCCCTAGTCCCCAGAGCCAAAAAACTTTTAAATTTTTTTTGTCTTGGGGCTTTGTAGGGGCTTGTTTTTTGCGAAAATGAGTTGAAAGTTTTTTAATTGTAAACAATTTTTTGGGGGGGCCCCCTTTTTATCGCTTTTAAAAACCATTTTTTTGGAGGCCAGGGGAAAAATACTGGGAAACCCCAGTGTGTTTTTTTATTTTTATTTTAAACCCGGGGTCCCCCTGCAGTATCCGGATAAGGTTTGGGTTTTAAATTTTTTGGGGCGCTAGATTATGGCGTTTCCCTAAAATTTTTTATAGATTTTTTTTGTTGAAGGGACTTTAAAAAAAACAAAAAAAAGTTTTTTATTTTGTTAAAAACAATATTTTAATGATTTTAAAACTTTGAGGCTATACATTTTTTTTTTTTCCGTAAAAAAGAGCTTTTTAAGGATTTTTTTTTTGCGGGAGAACTGAAAGTTTTAATTGGGACCCAAATTTGGGGGTTTCAAAGGAAATTTTTGATCGCTTTATTCCATTTTTTGTGCTGCGGGATGAAAAAAAAATTTTTTCTGTTTGGGGGGTTTTTTTGGTTTTTTTTTTTATTTTTTTTTTTCCGGGGGTTTCCCCCGAAAGGGTTAATTAACAAGGGCAGATTTATAGGGCAGGGCCCTTACCCTGGGGCGTCCCCAAAAATGGGTACTTTTAATTTTTATTTTGAAACTTTTTTGGGGCGTTGGCGTTTGAAAGGGGGGGGGCGAAATTTTTAAAAATTTTAAATTTTTTTATTTGGGGTTTTTTCTTGTTTTTTTATTTTTTTACTTTTTTTCACTTTTTCACATTTTTTTTTACTTTTTTCCCCCTAGGGGAAATTTTAATGAGGGGATCTTTTGATCTCTCTTCAAAAGGAATCATGCATGGTTGTTTGCTATGGGCTGGTTCCAAAGACAAATGTCAGTCAAAGATGCCGGGCCAAGCCCACAGGGGCACGGCCCGGGGGTCGTGACGTCACAGACAACCCGGAAAAGGGATTTCTGCCCTCCGTGCTGTCTGCAGAAAGGAAACGCAAGGATCGCCCGATTCGTGCGCTGCGCCGGGGACAAAAGACGCAGGAGGACGGGTCTCCTCCTGCGCTCCCTTTGTTTTTGCGTCCCATCGTCGCGTAATTTAAGGGGGAAACCCGCCCCCCCCTCCCCCCCGGAGCGATCCGGGGTCTGGGCCGACGCTGCGGGATGTCAGCTTTTAATATTCAGCGAAACCCCCCCCGCAATTTGTGGGGGAACCTGCTTAGAGTTCGCGGGGGTCCTCCGGGCCCAAACCCCTAGTCCCGGTGCTTAAAACCCCCCAAAAGACCTGGACGTATGGTTTTTTCTTTAAGGGCTTAAAGGGGGTTTTTAAAGGGGGATAGATGACACAATTTAGAACATTTAAATTTTCTAATTTTAAAAAAAACGTGGCAGGGAACCCACAAAGGAAAATTGGTAAAAGTTTTGGGGTAAAAGTGCACAGGAAAGGGGCATTGTAAACTTGAGCAGAAACAAAGGCGGGGAGCAAAAGTAATAAAAGGGCAGGGGAGACTGGAAAACCCAGAAGATTGCAAGATTAAGGGTTATTTAGTTTAAGAAAATATGGGGTTTGGGGGGTTAAAATAAAAAAAAATTAATTTAAAAAAATTAAAGGCAACATAGAGGTCTCCCCCAAAAATCTATTTATCCCCCGGCCCTTTGCCAAAATCAAGGGGGCATCCTCTGTTTCTAGAGAAAAGAAGTTTTTTAAAATAAACATTAAAAAGGGGGAAATCCAACGGTATTTTCTGGGCTAAGTAACCTACCTAAAGATGTTTTGTCCCCTTTTTTCAGCCCCCACAAACGATGTAATGAAAAAACAACATTCAACACATCCACTATTAAGTACTTTTAATTAGTCCACATGCACAAAATTGTCTCCTCACTCTAGGAACAGTTCATATAATGACAATTGATCTGAGTTTAGTGTGCAAATCAGGATCTCCAAAAATAGGGCTAGTACTCTAGGTCCCAGTATTACAAGTAAGGGGACTACCAAACCTCTAACCCCGGGTTAAATTAAAAATTATTTGCCTTATACCTGAAATACCTCGGGGCCTGCAACCCCTGTCTTATTACTTTTACAAACCCCGTTTCCCCCGGGAAACAGGAGGTAAAAATTCGCAATACCTTCAACTCCTGTAAATATGTTCCCAAAAGATGTGGCCATATTTCTTTCTTTTTTTTTTTTTTTTTTTTTTTTTTTTTTTTTTTGCATCTTGGGCAGGGACTTTAGGTAGTGACATTTAGAGGGTATCCTCTTTTGTGGTGCTTGTAGAGTTTATAGGCTAGACAGAGAGTAAAAAAAGGGGGAGGGCATTGTATAAAAGGGAAAACCAAAACCCTTTAAAACCAATGGGGGGTCCCCCAATCAAAAATAAGGAAAACCACAAAAGTAATTTTTCCAAAACTAGCAAAAATTCTCCAGTTTAGGTTATCCAACAAATTTTTAAAAAACTTGGATTAATAAAATTTTTTCACTAGTCCAAAACTTTGTCCCCAAAGTAAAAACACTTTTTGTCCCTAAATTTTAAAAGACATTATAAACCCAAAATCCCTCTAGTTATTCATACCCTTTTACAAATAATATGTAACAAGTCGACATGCAGAAGAACTGCAATGGTTCCTGTCCAGATTTACAGAATCTTACAAAAGTTTTAAAAATAACACCCCTTTACATTTTTGTTTAAAAAATTTTATTCTATCTTTTCCTTGGGACAACACGGGAAAATTTTGGGCACTTTGATGCAATGTGTAAAAACAAATGGACAAAATGTGCCCAAAGTGACAATGTTTTGTGTGGCCACCATTATTTTCCAGCACTGCTGTAATTCTCTTGGGCATGGCGTTCACCAGAGCTTCACAGGTTGCCAATTGAATCCTTTTCCACTTCTCCATGACAACATCATGGAGCTGATAGATGTTAGACTTTGCGTTCCTCCACCTTCCATTTGAGGATGCTCCACAGGTGCTCAATAGGGTTTAGGTCTGGAGACATGCTTGACCAGTCCAGCACCTTTACGCTCTTTTGTTTTTAGCAAAGCAGTGGTTGTCTTCAAGGTGTGTTTGGGGTTGTTATTGTGTTGGACTACTGCCCTGAGGCCCAGATTCCGAAGGGAGGGGGATCATGCTCTGCTTCTGCATGTCACCGTACATGTTGGCATTCATGGTTGCCTCAGTGAACTGTAGCTCCCCACAGTCTGCAGTACAGCAATTTTTTTTTTTTTTTAGATCCTCGGACAGTTCTTTGCCATGAGATGCCTTGTTGAACTTTCAGTGACCAGTATGAGAGAGTGTGAGAGCGATAACACCAAATTGAATACACCTGCTCCCCATTTACACGAGACCTGGTAACACTAACAAGTCACATGACATTGGGAGGGAAAATGGCAAATTGGGCCCAATTTGTCTGTTTTCACTTAGGGTTGTACTCACTTCTGTTGCCAGCAGTTTAAACATTGATGGCTGTGTGTTGAATTATTTTGAAGGTACATCAAATTTACACTGTTATACAAGCTGTACACTGACTACTTTACATTATATCAACATGTCATATTTTCAGTGTTGTCTCATGAAAAGATATAATATAATAGTTACAAAAAATTGGGGGCTGTACTCACTTTTGTGAGATACTGTAGTGGTTACGTATCACTTCACATTTTACTGTAGGTGGCAACTACATGGCAATTGCCTCAGAACTCTAGAAAATTTAGGGTTTAAAGAGTACCTCCAGACAAACACACAAAAATTGGTGGCAGATGAAATTATAAGACTTTTCTAAAATAAATGTCATTAGCAATACAGAGGATTTCCCTAAGTTTTACAGAAGGACAGGTTTTAATTTCATTTTATAACTCAGGAGATCCTTATCATTGTGTGGAAGATGCCAACTGTGTAGGGGGAGCTGAGGGCATAGCTGCTTGTACAGGGTGATCTGAGTCTCTCACTACATACAGTATAGCAGGCACAGCACACTGACACAGAGTTTACCTGTTGCTTCAGCCTCCTCCTCCATAGAATACAGAATAGATATATTACACTGCTGCTGGTGTGCACATGACATAGACTTACAGGCTCCCCCTGCACAGTGGATTATCCCAGCTCAGATGCAGGAGATTTGATACAACTGTCAACATTATTATCCATCAAGCCGTCATGTGCCACTTGGCCCGACTTCAGAGCTGTCTTAAAGGGCCAGCGCTTTTTTAAAACGTGAATTACAGGTGAAATGCTTTGATTTTCCTAATGAAGCATATTTGAGGAAGTGTTTGTATTTTAGTCTTCTGTTACTTCATGAAGTTTCTCTGAAGGTGAGAGGTACTGTTTAAATCTTGACTCCTCTACACTCCTCAACATTGAAACTGCAACAGCAAGAAGGAATTAAGAAATCACAGGATTAGTAAATATCTTTATGATTTACAAATGATAAAAAAATGGACTAAATATTATTAACATCTCCATTTACTCAGTATCAAGTATGATTACCATGCACATAAATACATAGACTTTGGCATGCTGTCAATGAGGCTATTCATGGTTGTCTAAGAAAAGTAATGCCATGCTGAAGGCACTTGTGCATGCAAAACATTAAGATTTGATGGTGGCTTCTCCCTTTGCAATTGCTCACCAATACATTCTTGACTGTGCTCTATAGCCGCGAAGGCCGAAGATGCTGCAGGCTATGGTAGCAAGTTTTAGGCCACACAGCGTGCTCACAGTATCATGACCAACATGCAGCCTGTCGTTCTGTATTTTAAAAATATCTCCTGCGACATTTTGTATAAATGGTCATACCACTGGTTTACCAAGGTCTCTCATTTCAAGATTTTAGTCCCTCTCAGTTTATGATAAGTGGCAGTAACTGGCACATGGACAAACAAGAAGCATCGTACAGTCATCCCATATCCCATGTCCTTATTGGTGTCACAATTTCAATGTTGAGAAGTGTATATAGGACATTCGGCTTCACATAGCCACAAAATCTAGATAGAATTTTTTTCACTTTCAATCAAACACTCCTACGCTTAAACAGTACTTGACAGATGTCAAACAGTAACTCCCTGACTCCTAGTGCTAACAAGGGTACCAAGAAGAACTGCTCGAGATCCTTTACAAATACTATGGTCAGCTGGGTTCTCATGTAATACCATATGTTTTTGTTGAATGCAGATAGTTTTATAGCTTCAGTTACTTTACACTGAAAACAATTACAAAACCGCCTGCATTCAGCAAAAACGCATGCAGTAAAGCGACGTGAGAACTCACCCTGAGACATATTATATAAATTAATACATGAATATGTAAATCTATGGTACATATATAATTTATTCTTTACCTTTAGAAACAAAGCAATTTATTTAATATTACTGACACTTTATTTCACTTATAAGTCTAATGAAAAAGAGTTTGTAAAACACTTATTATGATACGGCGTATCTAAATAAAAAAGTGTCAAAGATGATAGATGGGCATAATGCCAGTGGTATAATCATCTTGTTAGCACAAGCAGCTCGTTAGTAAATTCATGAAATTCCAAGCTATAGATAACACTATAGCAGCTGAATCTCAAAACTAACATTTATAGGCTTAGAAAAGAACAGTTTATAGAAGATGGAGCAGTATCTTAAGGCATATATATGTTAACAACATATACTCTGTTACATAGTCAGGAATATTGTTTTATTTTTAATTGAAAACATAAAATGTCACCTCCAGGCAGTAATCACCATATGTTATGTAAACAATAGTATCCATAAGTCTATCTGGAAACTTTAGTTGAGCATCACAATAATGGGTCATTCCTTTTACCACCTCTCCTCATATATCCATGCCATATAGTCCAAAATTTCTCATGAAATATTATGAGGTGGATTTCTTCAAGTGTCCAGAACAATATAGGTGTTCAAAACTACATGTCACTTCTTTGAGGTTTTTACACGCCAACAAATACTTAAGTAAAGGAGGCAGAAAGTAGTCCAAGTTGTTTCCTCGTTAAAGTTGAGGAAACCCAATTTTCAAACATATTTTTGTGTAAGCATCCCCTTATAGTTTGCTGTAAAACTGTCTCATTGTCGCTTTGAAAAGAACAACAATGTACTGCTAGACAAAGTAAAAATAAATAAGTATGTCTTGCCTCTTTTAGTTTTTAGTTTTCCTATTTTGTCTTTCCACAAAAATAAAGTTTTGGGCCCAGATGAACAAATATTACAAAATCCTACGTGCAGAAGTTGTCTCCACCCTAACCAATATATTTATATATTAGAATATTCCAAAACTGTTGTCCAGTAGACCTATTTTTAGATACCTGGGCTTTACTTCTGCCTAAACCCAACAAAAAAACAATTATTTCCACTGTCATATTACCCAAAAGTTGTATTGAATAGTGACCACACATTTTTGACAAAAAGACACATAAATATAGACTCTCCTTTGCATTATTATTATTCACCTAGCACAACAAGGTTTAGTCTAACCATCAATCCATGGAAAACATTAGAGTTCATCTTTTGCGGCCATGATCCATGCACAAGACCCAAAAGCTGACTTTATGTTGCAAATGAGAACGCATTTGACAAGGTCTCATGGCCATTTCTTAATGCTACCATGTTTTATAAACAATTAGGCCGAAAATGTATTTCATACAATTTTTATTTTTAAACAGACCTTCAACTTTGGATTACGTCTCTTCTCCCCGTATTGTACGCGCGGGGAGATAAGTGACATCTCAATTACTTGTGGCAAATACGCGACGCGAGTAATGCATGTCCATGGTGATGGCGAGCTGCCGCCCCCCCCACGTGCCGCAGAAGTACGCGCTGATCAGCACTGTACTGTACGCACCGCATTACATCGTGTGAACATAGCCTTAGTCAGATTTCAAGGCTTGTTGACATGTCAGATGTGACTTTAAAGGGATTTTCTCACCATGCTGTTTCACAGAGGCACAGGCAGCTTCAGACTCACACTGCCAGGTCAGACGGTGAGTGGTTCTGTAGCGGTGATTAGCATATTTAGCTCCTCTATAACTAGCTGAGCATTACAAACGCATAAATGTAGGAGATTCAGTCTGTGTAAATAAAGCTTCTCTGTAAACAAGCTTATCTTTAGTCCACATGTATAAAAACTGTTTAGGTCTAAAACTCACTCTTTTGCCCATAGTAACCTATGGCCAAAAAAGTGAGTTTTAGACCTAAACAGGTTCATACATGTGGCCTTAAGTCTCTGCTACCTCTGACCATGGTGTCGTCACTCTCTGCTTTTTGTCTAATCAGGATGAGAGAGCCAGACAGTAACCAGAGAAACTTGTGTACATTCAGAGCAGATAAAATATCTCTTACCTCCTAACTACGACAACATCACCAGAGCAATGTATTTTTTTTAAAAAAGTCTTAATTTATCATTCCCTACTTGTTGAAAGCTAATCTTTATAGTGCTGCTTCTAATGGCTGGCTCTGCTGTCATAGCTTTCTTTCTTTTATCTTATTTGAATATGTTTGAACTTTTGAATATGATTACTGGACGATTTTCTGATTTACCGTATTTTTCGGACTATAAGACGCAACTAGGTTTTAGAAGTGAAAAGTAGGAAAAGAAAAATTAAAGCAAAAAGTGTGATAAAATATTAAATAACATAATATCAATCACCGCATCCTGAGGATTTGCAGAATTCAGATGGAAGGTGGCTAGAATACTTTTAAACTGTGAAAATGGCTTGAACCCACCAACCACATGGACAGAAGCTGCTTGAAATGGTTACATTTGTTGTTGTGGAAGTACATCATTGTGGAGACTAACTAGCCATATATGTTCTTTGTTTAATCATCAAAAGCTTTTGCACATAAGATCACTTGGTTTTTATGGAACTATGTGAACCAAATATGGTATATCAGTGCACAATTTTGTTCCATGCTTCTGTTTTTTTTTTTGTTTTTTTTTTAAATCGATTAAAACTTTTGCTCTAAGATTATGTGAGAAATGAGATTGTGAGACCCATAAGGGATAGTTGTAATTAATTATATTGTTATTTTACAATGCTACAGTAAATGTTGGTGCTATAAGAACAACCGAAATAAATAATACGGAATTCTTGGTTAGGAGAAGCTTAGTGATGGATGATGACAGCATGTCACAGTCCTTTTCTGGCCAGTGGTGCACATAGTACATACAAACTGTTTTGGCCATCTGGCATAAGCAGGCAATACACAGCATAGCCACTTTAGTAGAGACACCCACCTAGCAGCTTGTTGGACCTCCATTGGTCTTCAAAACGGCAACAATTCGTTGTGACATAGACACAGGAAAATTGGCCCATGCAGACAGGATAGCTTCCTTCAGTTAGTGTGAGGTACTCCCCAGAGATGCTCTATAGGATTAAGATCTGGGGAATGTAAAGACTAGGAAACCATAGAACAGTTGTTGTCATGTTGCTGGAACAAATCCATGATTATACGCATGGCATAGTGCATTGTGTGCTGAAAATGTCCTTCTTTCATGAAAGACTGAGTTGGTCGTCCACGATGCTTAGGTAAACCCTGCTGTCCACACATCCATCCACAGGTATTAGAGGACCCAGAATGTGCCCAAAAAAAATTACACCAACTGCACTGAACTGAAATGTTGACATCTACCGTGTTTCCCCGAAAGTAAGACATAGCAGAGATTTTGTTGAATTCCCTAATATAAGGCACCCCCCGAAAATAAGACACAGCGGAAATCATTGCTGCAGCTCCCCATACATAGGGCCGTCCCTAAGGGTGGGCGTAGAGAAAGGTGGCGGGGGTGATTGTTCCCAAGCCCCATTCACCCTGAGAAACGGCCCTGGGACATATTGTTGTAGAAGAGAGTTGAAGGACCCGTGCAGGGAGGTCAAGTGACTGTGATGTCACCACAGGTCCCGTACATCCCAGGACAGGAGACAGTGTATAAGTAAGTGAGGGAGAACAGAGCAATGATACTGACACACACACACATCTCACAGGATGGCTGATGGGGCATGCTGGAACTTCTAGTTCTACAAGTCCTAGCATGTCACATTTGCCATCCTTTGAGATAAGTCACTGCAGCTGCCATAAAATGTCCTTTGTATACATATATCCTATGGTTTGTGACTCTAAACTTTAAGATGTGTATATGTATACACACACACTAGTATAGCATGCTATAATTTATTTGTGGGAAAAATAAGACATCCCCTGAAAATAAGACATAGTGCATCTTTAGGAGCAAAAATTTATTTAAGACGCTGTCTTATTTTCAGGGTAACAGGAAGGGTTCAACGATTCATGTTTCTTGCCCCAATTTCTGACCCTCCCATCAGCATGGTGCAACAGAATTGGGCGTCATCTAACCAATGTTTTCCACTGCTCAGTGATTGAAATGCTGCACCCTTTTGCCCACTGGAGTCTGTTTGCTGTGTGAGAAAAACATAAAGGTAACTCAAGCTAGACATCTGCTGTAATATCTCATCCATGCTAAGGAACTGCTAGCCATGTTTTTGGACACATCGATTGGAGCACCAGGGTTGTATTTAGCCGCAGTGTGCTTGACTGTGCACTGCCAGTTTGTTAGAAGAAAACTTGATTCCCTGCTATAACCCTGTTCGGAAATAAGTTGTTTATGTATCTATTTTGCTGGATATTTTTCTTCAATTACACCATTCTTGGTGCTCTGTCGACATTGTTGTACAAGACACAAGCTTTTTAAACATACGTGCCCCAGCTGGTCTAGCACCAATGACCATGCCTCATTCGAAATTATTCAGATCACATGACTTTCTTATTCTAATGTAGATTAAGCTTGAAACTAATCTACAGAATGTAATGCCAAAACATCAATATACAGTGCAGGAAATAATTACTTGATCCTTTGCTGATTGTGTAAGTTTGCCCACTGACAAAGACATGAACAGCCTATGATTTTAAGGGTTAGGTTAATTTTAACATTGAGAGAATATCAAAAATAAAATCCAGAAAATCATATTGTATAAATTATATAAATGTATTTGCATTTTGCAGTGAGAAATAAGTATTTGATCCCTCTGGCAAACAAGACTTAATACTTGGTGGAAACCCCTTGTTGGCAAGCATAGCAGTCAGACGTTTTTTGTAGTTGAGGTTTGCACACATGTCAGGAGGAATTTTGGTCCACTCCTCTTTGCAGATCATCTCTAAATCATTAAAATTTTGAGGCTGTCACTTGGCAACTCAGAGCTTCAACTCCCTCCTTAATTTTCCTATGGGATTAAGGTCTGGAGACTGGCTAGGCCACTCCATGACCTTAATGTGCTTCTTTTTGAGCCACATATTTATTGCCTTGGCTGTATGTTTTGGGTCATTGTCTTGCTGGAAGACCCAGCCAGGACCCATTTTTAACCCCTTCCCAACATTGGACGTATGCATACATCCTAGTGGAAAGTGCATTCCCGCAAATGGACGCATGCATACGTCCTGTCGATCGTGCGGGCTTACAGACGAGTCCCACACGAGCCAGACATGGGACCAGCGGTGAATTACCACTGGCCTCATGCCGCATCACCCATGGCCAGAGTGAGCTCCGGCCGTGGGTGTTTAACCCCTTTGCTCCGACGATCAATTAAGATCGTCGGAGCTAAGCCGCAGGCAGGAGGGAGCCCCTCCTGCCTGCTCCCGGCACGCGATCTCCTACCAGACGGCACAGGGAAGTGACTTTCGTTTCCTGGGTCGTCTGTGACGTCACCATGCCCACAATGCATTGTGGGCATGGACACTGGCAGTTGCCATGGCGACCAGTACACAGCAGCAATACTGTGTACTGGTCTGCCTTTTAACAGCAATCTGAAGATTGCTGTTACAAATCCCCTATGGGAAAAAGTAAAAAAAAAGTGTAAAACAGTAAAAAAAAAAGTGAAACGCAGACACAAAAAAAGGCAAACGCCCCAAAAAAGATCAAAAATAAATAAAGGTCCCATATTTGGTATCACCGCGTCATATTAATATGTCATATTAATTAATCCGAATGGTGAACGCTGTTAAACAAAAAACAAAGAATTGCGATTTTTGTTCATCCCGCAGCACATAAAATGGAATGAAAAGCGATCAAAAACTCATACAAACACCATGGTTGTACCAATTAAAACGTCGGTTCATCCCGCAAAAAATCCCTTAAAAAGCTCTGTATACAAAAAAATTAAAAAGTTATGGCTCTCAGAAGATAGTGATGCATAAAAATTGTTTTACACAATAAAAACTCTTTTTAAAGCGCTTCAACATAAAAAAAACTATATAAATTGGGTATCGCTGTAATCGTATCAACCCACAGAGTAAAGCTAACTTGTCACAGATACTGCACAGTGAGCGCTGTTAAAATTAAAAAAACACTACTAGGTTTGCAGTATTTTCTTCACCCTGCCTTCCAAAAAAACGGATTTAAAACTGATCAAAAAGTCTTGTCCCCAAAAAATACCATTAAAAATGTCAACTCATCCCGCAAAAAACAAGCCCCTTAAATCTGAATAAAAGTGTTTTTATTGTGTAAAAGCAGTAAAACATAAAAAATATACAAATTGGGTATTGCTGTAATCGTATTGACCTGCTGAGTAAAGCTAGTATGTCATTTATATTGCACAAAACGTAATAAGGCTGTGCACATCTAAAATATACTTTTAAAAAACGCAAGCATAGGTGCACACTGAAAAGGCAATAGCATACATCTAACACAAATATCAGTGGCACACTAAAGACTAAGTAAAACCTCAAGGTATATAGGAATATTGGAAATGCATTACTGCTAAGGAAAATATGAAAAACCTGGGACTCTTAGTTTACAGCATTTGATCAAAGATTGTATTAAGCTCACCTCCCAAAACGTCAAGGAGATCCCAGAGCAGGTGAGTCCCTACACTGAACATGTTAGACTACAAAACGTAAGATGTATGCTATTGCCTTTTCAGTGTGCAACTATGCTTGCGTTTTTCAAAGTATATTTTAGATGTGCACAGCCTTATTACGTTTTGTTTTCTATTTGAGAAATGGCAATCTCATTGGCTTGCTGCACTCAGCTGCCTCTTTTAAACCAGTGCAGGATAATCCAATTGCTAGTTCCTACCATTCCCTGAAGTTGCAGTCTGGATTGACGCCTAGTGAGGTAACATGTTCAGTGTAGGGACTCACCTGCTCTGGGATCCCCTTGACATTTTGGGAGGTGAGCTTAATACAATCTTTGATCAAATACTGTAAACTAAGAGTCCCAGGTTTTTCATATTTTCCTTAGCAGTAATGCATTTCCAATATTCCTATATACCTTGAGGTTTTACTTAGTCTTTAGTGTGCCACTGATATTTGTGTTAGATTTCTATTGCACAGTGACCGCTGTAAAAAATAAAAATAAAAAACATTACCAGGAATGCTGTATTTTGTTCAAAATGCCTCACAAAAACCTTAATAAAAAGTGATCAGTGTCATATGCACCCCATAATGGTACTAATAAAAAAACGTCAACTCATCTCGCAAAAAACAAGCCCATAATCATCTCCATATACAGAATAATGAAAAAGTTATGGCTGTCAGAATAGAACAACATAAAAACGCAATTTTTTATAGATCTATTTCTATTGTGTAAGGACTATGTTTTATATCCATTAATTGGCGGACCCCTAGTTCGTATCCGTCAATTATCCCGTATGGTGAACACTGTAAATAAGGAGCCCAAAAAACAATGACAGAACTGCGTTTTTCCTCCAATTTTCATAGCCCAATACTAAAAAACTATGGAACACTTGCGCCCAAAATGCACAATACACCCCTAGATGAGATCCCTGAGGGGTGTTGTATCCAAAATGGAGCAACTTCTTTAAGGTGTCACCTGTTCTGCTACTTTGGGGGATTTGCAAATGCAACATTGCCCCACCAAAATCTGCGTTCCAAAAGCCAAATAACACTCCCTTCCTTGTGCGCCCTGACATGCGCCCAAACAGCAGTTTACACCCACGTGTAGGGTATTGCTGAATTTGGTAGAAATTGCGTAATAAAATTTGGGGTGCTTTCTTCCAGGATTCCTTGTAAAAATTCAACATTTTCAGCTATAATTGCAGATTGTTGGAAAAAAAAAATGTCATTTTCCCAACTTAATGCTAAAAAATTTTGTGAAACACCTGTGGGGGTCACTACAACCCTGGATATATTCCTTAAGGGGTGTAGTTTCCAATATGGGGCCTTTTTAGGGGAGTTTATTAAGTTTTAGCACCTTAGGGCAAACCTGAAATGGCGCATAAATAAAATCGTAATGAAAATGAGACTCCAGAGTCCGGTAGGTGCTCCTCTTATTCTGGGGCTTGTGGTTGAGCTAAATATCGCACTAGGGCCACATATGGGATATTTCTGAAAACGGCACAATCTGGGGAATCAATATTAAGTTGCATTTTCCTGATCACATCTACAGTGTTCATGTGCATAATGGATAAAAATTGAAAATCTGCAAAAAAAGTGAAACAATCACTGAATCACATGGGTAGGTTAGCGTGTCAAAAAGTTAGTCTCACATAAAGTGAAACATGCCAGGTTTCAAAAATGGGGCTCTGTCAGAGAGTCCAAAACTGGCTCTGGCGGTAAGGGGTTAATGTCCTGGCAGAGGGAAGGAGGTTGTCACTCAGGATTTTACGGTACATGGCTTCATCCATTCTCCCATTGATGCGGTGAAGTAGTCCTGTGCCCTTAGCAGAGAAACTCCCCAAAACATATTGTCAAGCACCGTACCCATGCTTGACAGTGGGTACGGTGTGCTTTGGGTCATAGGCAGCATTTCTCTTCCTCCAAACACGGCGAGTTGAGTTTATGCCAAAGAGCTCAATTTTTATCTCATCTGAATATAGCACTTTCTCCCAATCACTCACAGAATCATCCAGGTGTTCATTGGCAAACTTAAGATGGGCCTGCACATGTGCCTCCTTGAGCAGGGGGACCTTGCAGACACTGCAGAATTTTATATCATTACAGCGTAACATGTTACCTATGATTTTCTTGGCAACTGTGGTTCTAGCTGCCTTGAGATCATTAAAAAGTTCCCCCCGTGTAGTTTCAGGCTGATCTCTCACCTTCCTCATGATCAAGGATACCCCACGAGGTGAGCTTTTGAATGGTGCCCCAGATCGATGTCATTTTGGATTTCTTCCATTTTCTTACTATTGCACCAACTGTTGTCTCCTTCTCACCCAGCGTCTTACTTATGGTTTGGTAGCCCATTCCAGCTTTGTGCAGGTCTATGATCTTGTCCCTAAACTTGTAAATGGTCACACACACCTAGTGTATGTTACCGGGTGCTCCAAGTGGAAAAAGACCAGTAAGATTTCAAAATATCAAGAAACAGTAGTATCCACAGCACACCGTGCATAGTGCTTACAAAAGAATTTTATTATAAAGAGGCATGGATCACTCAGAGAATTGATTATTGCACCAATACAAAAACCAGAATTGAATAGATGATTACACACAAACGAATAGTGTATCGAAATATAATTCAATGGTATTGTATGATTCAAGATGTCTAGACAAAAAATGACATTTCTGAGAATATGCCTTTATCAAGAGACATCTGTAAAGATTAAGTATAAATACATGTCCATAGTACTAAAAATCAAAGAACAAGAGAAAAGAAAGGAGAGAATGAAGGAGGAAAAGGAAAAATAAAGGAGAAGAAAAAAAAGGGGGTTAGAAGAAAAATGGGGAGGGGGGGAGCCAAAAGGAAGGTATAGGAGTAAAGTATAATATATGTAAATAGGAGTAAAGAGAGTTCAGGGATAGAGAATAATATCTCGAGTAAAAAGGGGGAATAGCGGAGTATAATTGGAGAGGTAGAATAGAGGCTACAGGTGAAGTAGAGGAGAAAGAATATGCGAGAAATGAAGAAATAGATAAGATATACCACTATACAGAACCTAACTAGTAGGAAGGTGAGAAGACTAATATGGTCAATATATGCACATATACATGTGAAAAGTGCCGGCTGAAAATAGAGGACTAAGTAAGGGTGGACATGACTAAAAGAGGGTAGAAATAAGTTAAAAAAAAATGTAATAAAGGAACGGTACCAGAGTGAGGTATGGGTAAAGGTTCCCAGAGGTGGATGCCAGGCAGGAGGCTATAGGAATAAAATGAAATGATCAACACCAGTAATGTAGTAGAAGTGGTTAGGCTGATAAAAGGACAGGAGCAGGGAAGTAATTACCTGGAAGAAAGGAGAAACAGGACAAACCCGTCCGAAGTGATGCAAGATGCGGCAGCAACTGGCCACAGCGCAAACTGCCGGAAAAAGGAGAGCGCGCGCATGAGCAGTGAGAGCCGCACCTGCGCATCAGGAAGAAAAGCACAGTAAGAGCAGGATTGGCAAAATGGAACTAAGGGCGTCTGCGCACCGAATGAAAAATAGAGCTCAGGTAGAATGAAAAGCAACAATAAAATATGGGCAAGGGAAAGAAAAAGGAGACATACACATGGAAAGGATAAGGAGAATAAACAATAAGGAACAAGAAAGAGGACCTGATAGAGACATAAGGAAGTAAGAGAGCCTAAAGAAATAAAAATAGAGAGTGAAAGTATATATGAGGGGGGATATAGAAGAGAAAGTAAAAGAAACAAGAACAGCTAGTGGAAGAAAGGATGAACAATAAAGCAGATAAACATGAACAGGTATAATAAGAGGTTACAATCAAGAGGATACATGTACAATAGGAGGTAAAAAAATATGTGAAATTACCCCATATGATGCAAGAATCATTTGATCTGTAAGAATAGAGATCGTATAATGAATGAACAAAGTATATAATGTGTCTCACAAAGAATTCTAGACATGTAGAAAGATACTAGAGCAGATTGATACCCATATCTAGAGAGAATAATTGTACAAAATATATATAGGTAATAAAGAAATGTAATCCTAATAATATTAATAATGCAGATAGTGTAACACAAAAATGCTCAGAGAACTAAAAGGATGATTATATATGGTATAGTACTAATCTAGACAAAAGAGAAGCTACCTAATTAAAACTTCATGTCGTATTCGCGGTTCAAGCCAGTAGGTTCTAACATAAGTAGTGTGTGGATCCAATAACCTTCTCGCTGTAATAGAATAGTGGTGTCATTGCCCCCTCGACGGAGCATAGGAACTTGTTCAATAACTTGGAATCGCAATTGAGAAGGATGCTGGTGGTGATTGTGGAAATGTGCAGGGATGGGTAGTAGAGTATCCTTGCAACGAATCGTGGATTTCGGTCTTTTACGGTTTGGGATGTCTGGCCTACATAGGCTAGGCCACATGGGTATTTTAGAAGATAGATAACGAAGTTGGATCGACACGTAAAAAAAAACTTTTAATAGGATAGTGTTGTCCAGTCAGGGGATAAGTAAAGAATTCGCCCTTCATGACCGAAGAGCATTGGGCACATGCTAAACATGTAAATGTACCACGTTTAGGAGAGGAAAGAGTCATCTGTCGATTAGTATTAAGGGTCGAACCAAAGTTTTATGATCTTGTCCTTGACATCCTTAGAAAGCTCTTTGGTTTTGCCCATGTTGTAGAGCTTAGAGCCTGACTGATTGAGTCTGTGGACAGGCGTTCTTTATAAAGGTGACTATTTAAGACAGCTGTTTTTAATGCAGTTAACAAGTTGACTAGGAGCGTCTAACTGGTCTGTAGGAGCCAGAACTCTTAATTGTTGGTAGGGGATCAAATACTTATATCTCTCAGCAAAATGCAAATAAATGTATATAACTTATACAATGTGATTTTCTGGATTTTATTTTTGATATTCTATCTTTAAATGTTATAATTAGCCTAAAACCCTTAAAATTATAGACTGTTCAAGTCTTTGTCAGTGGACAAACTTACACAATCAGCAAGCGATCAAATAATTATTTTCTTCACTGTATCTATTATGTATGTTACATAATACCCTCAAAAGCCTAAGGCTTAGTTCTCAAATAGACCAAATGTTTTTTTAACTCCATAATCTGGCGGAGTGCTTTTCTGTTACATTAAAAGTCTTCTGAAAATGTATAATTTGTTAGTACTGTTATTACTGTTATTACATGTCAGACATCACCGTGTAACTCAGCAACCCTGTAGAACTACAAAAATATATTTCTTTCAAACTGTAAAATGTATGTTTATTTCGAGGAAAAGGTGAAACTGAATTGAAAAACAGGATGTTATTTTCTTGCAGCAATTCTAAAATATTTTCATATTTTCTAGGGAAAAGTTGAATAGTTCCAAAAAGCACAATCAATATGCAGGCAGTGAACCAAACCAGAATACCAAAAGTTCTAGAGATTGGACTATTGAATTGAGTGCTGTTCAGGTAAAAGAACCATGTTTATATATTCCTTAATTTGTTTTAATGCCATGAAAATTATAAGGCTATGTTCACACGGCTTAAAGTGGGACATATCTCGCGCCGTACTGCGCTAAATACGGGGCGAGATACGTCCCAGACATTACGGTAATCCACAGTTCTCATAGAGAACAATGGATTACGTCTCCTCTCCCTGCTCGGCGAATACGGCGAGCGGGGAGAGAAGTGACATGTTAATTATTCACGGCGTATACGCGCCGTGAATAATGAACGTTCACGGGGCCGGCCGGCAGGCTGCCGGCCCCGCCCCCGCTCGGGAGCACACGCGTAATTGCGTGCGAAATACGTCCCCGCAATTACACCGTGTGAACATAGCCTAACTATAATCTTATCTAATTAAAAATGCCATGTCCCTTTGTGACTCATCAATTGTTTTCCTTCACAAGCCTTGGTCACTGATAATGTTCACACTATGACTAGATAATTACTTTTTCCGGAGCATTTCCCATTTCATTATCCGTTAATGGCCATTACTGGAAACATTACTGATCCTTTGTACTATGCTTTTTTCACAACAATTCTGTCTAATCAGTTTTTTAAGTTAACATAGGATTTTAGAGCATTGATATTACAGAAGTGTATTTATTAACTGTAGCTTTGGTTATCTACCTGCAGTTTTTTATATATGGTGTGGCTCTCTTATGTGTACTTTCACACACATTTCTGTTCTGATTGTTTGCTGTTATGTTTTGAAGCAGAATAGAGAGAGCAAATTGTTAGAAGATATAGCTAGGTACAAGAAGGATAAACAGGCATTGGAAGTAGACCTGTTACAGATGAAGAAAGAGCGTGATCATTTGAAAGGCCAGTTAGCCAACAATACAGGTAGGACATTTTTTAAATGTACAACTGTGACTCATTTTGGTATCTACACACAAAACTGAGCTAATTTTTGCTGTTGTTATGTATTTATCTGAAGAATCCCTAATCTGAATGTCTTCCCAGCATAAGCAACACATTGTTATGAGCTGGAAAACTTATCTAGTTGGTTATACTGCTGCTGATTAATGAATGATCCCACTCAATTCATGTACTCCATTTTTCTGACTATAGACATTTTGACAGTACAATATAGTGCATAGAAGTCAAGTTTTTTTTGTTTTTTTTTTTTTTTTGTGGGGGGGGGGGGTGGGTAAGTGTTTACAAAAAATGTGGAACTCTTACTGCATTTTACTGGAGATGCAGTCATATTATTTAGCCTTTGCTGTACTAAAAGTGGTTCTCTGCTTTAGACAAACTATTTTTTCTTTTGACAATAAGTTGAACGGTAAATTGCAGGAAAGTTATTATTATTTATTTTAGAGCGACCTCAGGTCCATCGCGCTGTACAATCGGGTTGTATAAATAATAGGTCAAATAAGTACAAGGGAGACAACTTAATAAATAAATACTGGTAAAGGAGGAGAGAGGTCCCTGCCAATGAGGGCTTACAGTCTACAAGAAAGGTGGGGAGAGACAGAAGGTGAGGGGCAGACATGTTTATGGGGTGGCGTGGCAGCAGTGGGGTTAATGTTGGGTATAGGCAAATCTGAAGAGATGGGTTTTCAGGTTGCTTTTGAGGCTAGTGCGCGAGGGGGAGAGTCTGATGTGATGGGGCAGTGAGTTCCAGAGTATGGGGGAAGCACGGGAGAAGTCTTGGAGAAGGTTGTGTGAGGAGCTGATAAGAGGAGAGCAGAGAAGAAGGTCCTGTGAGGAGCGGAGATTGCGTGAGGGGAGGTATCTGGAGATTAAGGCAGTAATGGCAGAAATCTGGCAGTATGTGTACAGTTTCCTTGCAGCACCACCACAGGGGAAATTATGATTTACACAGTGCTCATTCATATCAGCTAGCTACTCCTGAGTGAGAACCACTCTTTGTAACTATTCTCTACTCTGCCCAAACGATGAGAATCCTGAACAAAGGACCCCTAACTAACCTAACGAATTTTGTGGTAAGGTACATATAAAAGAGTTGTCTATACTGAAGAAACCCTTTATATATTGAATTATGTTATTCAGAAAAGTTTCACCTATTATCTGTATTTGTTTAATAGATGATAAATCATATGAAATTAAGATAATAGACGAGACTCACAAAAATGAATCACCCGATTAAATAAAAGGTTACAGTGGTATGCAGAAAACCAAGATATACTGGATAAAGATGCTGGGCGACTTAAGGATGCATATGAACAAATAGAAAATCTGAAGATGCAGGTATTTACTTTTAATATGAATATACAATTTACTGGACTGTTCTAAAGAGATTTTTCAACTTGTCAATTAGACATTTGAAAAAAAAAAAAAAAAAAAAAAGGCTGTGGCCGGGATCCCTCCTGATTCTGAGAACTGGCTGGAGTTAATGCATGCCTAGTCCCTCATTATTAATAGGAGTCAGCATTAGGGTATATTCACACGGCGCCTTGTGTCATGTGAACATACACTTTTCTGATGCGTGTCTGGGTCCATCTTTCAGATGCGCTCTAAGAAATGACATGCAATTCTTGGATCGCATCTAACAGGCAGACCCAACAGACGCGATGCAAACCCGCAGCGGCGATCACTCATATAAACGCTGCTGCGTGTTTCACATTGCCGGCAGTGTTAATCACACTGCTCATTGTTAGATGCGTGTCTGTGTCCGTTCAGACGGACCTAGACCTGTATCAGAAAAGCGGATGTTCACACGGACCCAAGATGCCGTGTGAAAATACCCTTGCAGTGTCTAAGATTTATTTTTGGGCAGCCCAATTTTATTTTCTCTAGAGAGGAGATCTGTTTGAGACCTTCTATGAACCGAAGTGGATGTATGCTGATATTGACAGTTAATTATGTGAAATAAACTTATCTGTGGTAAGACAAAATTTTTAGCACAAAGCAATTATTATGGATCTAATGGTAGTAGTGCATTTCAGATGTTCAGATTGTATATGTTTTTTATTATACCAGGTTGAAAAGCTAAGACATGACGCTGGAAATCAAACTGTTCAACATCAGAATCGTCTAAAGGACAGAGCTGCAGATGCAAAACGTATTCAAGATCTTGAGCGACAGGTGTGATTCCATTACTACTAACGGGAAGCCATGTTTGTCTCTCTATGGCCTTCATTTATATTTGTCTGTATATTGTCGTAGCCGCAGTTATGGGTTTTATTACTATTTGCTGTTTTTATGATTCTTTGAAACTGCAGTCACTGGCAATTTTGGCAACCATTTTAGTACCACTTTTGTGATAATCTAAGCACAGGGCAGTTTGAAGGCTAAATCGCAGAGGTGGGAAAACATTTTTTTTTTACTCTCCTCCCCCATGACCGGTTAATGATATGTTCACATGTCAGGTTTTCTCAACAAGGAAAATCCGATGAGGAATCGGCATCTAAAATCTGCACAGAAAAGTGTTTACTGTATATACTGGAGTATATGCCGTGTTTTCAGCACAAAAAAATGTGCTGAAAAAAACCTTTCTGCGCTTATGCTCGAGTCGGCGTTCGCGCGCTGCCATGGCCCAGAGATCTCTTTAGCTGTATAAGACTCCTTTGGGAGCGCATAAAACGGACTCTCGAGTCAGCCGGCAGCATCTGGGCGCTGCCATTGCCCAGGCGCTGGCTGCGATCTCTTCAGCTGTATGTGACTCCTCTGGGAGCACATACAGCTGAAGATACTATTGCGGAGCAGAGATTGAGTGCTCCCTGCTCCGAAATAGGACTCTGGAATACCGCAAGTGACTTGCGACCTTCCGGAGTATCCGGCACAGGCACGGTGCTATGTCATCACACTGCATGCACGTCCTGATGACATCAGAGACTTTAACCTCCCCATCGACACACCCCACTCCGCTGCCACAAAACTCCTCTCGCTCTCCTCTTCCTTTGGCCTCTCCCAGTGGACCTCTGGAGCAACTCATAAAGATGGACACACTCTGGACCTCGTCCTCACCCGCCTCTGTCCCTTATCTGACTTCTCTAACTCTCCACACCCTATATCTGACCACAACCTGCTTACCTTCTCCACCATCTCCACCCCACCTGCTCCTCCTGTCTCACACCAAGTACACCCCCCGCAGGAACCTTCAAAAACTTAACCCTCACACTCTCTCGGACTCTCTTGTATCTCTCTCTACACATACCCCCTCGTTAGATGACCCCAACACACCCCACCGCTTTTCTACAACCACACATCACCTCCACCCCTTGACTTGGTCGCTCCTCTCACACACAACAAAAACCCGAAAAACAAAACAGACAACCCTGGCACAAAGACTCCAACAAAAGCTGAGGCGAGCCTCAGAATTTCCCGAACGCCACTGGAAGAAAAACCCGCTCCACCACCGACTTCACCTCATACAAACTATCACAAACACACATTTAAGTCTGCACTCGCCTCAGCCCAAACAGGATTTACTTCCCCACTGTCATATCCTCCCTTTTCCCACAAACCCGGGAAAAAACTTTTTAAAACCTTTCAACTCGCTTCCCCGTCCCCCGGCACCTCCTCCCCCCATCCTCCTTTCAAACAGATGACTTTGCCACCCACTTTCTAAACCAGACCAACCTCATCAGGAGAAAGCATCACTTCCACTGTCCCCACCACCCACACCCATCCCGGGCCCACAGTCCCCACCGTCAGCCCCTCTACCCACACAGTTCCCACAGCCACCACCTTGCACTTCCCCCCTAACTTGCTTCTCTACTGTCCACTCATGACATGCTCTCCCTCCTACTCTCCAAATCCAACCTCACTACCTGTAAACCTTGATCCACTCCCATCCCACCTCATCCCAGACTCAGCCCTGTTATACTCCCAGCTCTCACCCATCTCTTAAAACCTATCACTAACCTCTGGCATGTTCCTTCACCATTTAAGATGCCACCATCACGCCCATCCTAAAGAAAACCTTCTCTTGACCCCTCCTCTCTGTCCAACTATCACCCCACTCTCACTGCTTCCATTTGTTTTCGAAAATCCTCGAACAACATGTCTACTCTTCAAACTGTCCTCCAATTCTGTCCTCCAACTCTCTTCTTGACCCACTGCAATCTGGTTTCCGATCCCATCACTCTACAGAAACCGCCTAACCAAAGTCACCAACGCCCTATTAACCTCTAAAGTCTCACACCACTGCTCTGTGCTTCTCCTTAGACCTGTCCTCTGCCTTTGACCACTTTTCGACCACTCACTCCTCATAAAAATCCTCTTCTCCCTCAGCATCACGGACTCAGCCCTTTCTTGAATCTCCTCATACCATCACTGATCGGACATTCAGTGTCTCTCAATCCCCGCACCACCTCCTTCCCCTCGCCCTCTCTCTGTTGGTGTCCCCCAGGGGTCAGTCCTGGGCCCACTTACTCTTCTCTATCTCACTCTTGGTTGGGTCACTTCATAGCATCAATGGCTTTCCAGTAACCGCCTGTATGCTGATGACACCCAACTCTAAATCTCCGGCCCAGACATTAACGCCTCTACTGTCCAGGATCCCAGACTACCTATCATCCATATCCTCCTCCTTCTCCTCCCGTCATCTAAAACTTAATGTAGAGAAAACTGAATTCATTTTCTTTCCACCGTCCCACTCTATCATAGTCAATGGCTCTACACTCTCACTGGTGCCGCAAGTACACTGCCTTGGGATAACACTCGACTCTGCCTTGCCCTTTTCAAACCCCAATACCAAAACCCTTAACCTCCACCTGCCGGCTCCAACCTGAAAAAAACATCTCTCGCATCCGCTCATTCCTTAAAAACCCTGTCACTACAAAAATGCTTGTCCACCCCTTGTCATCTCCCGCCTCGACTACTGGAACATCCTTCTCTGTGGCCCCCCAAATCCAGCACTCTCGCTCCCCTCCAATCCATTCTCAACTCTGCTTGCCCGTCTTATCCCCCTCTCCTCGCTACATCCTCTGCCCTCTCCCCTCTGCCAATCCTACACTGGCTTCCCATTGCCCAGCGCTTTAATTTCAAGTTACTAACCCTGACCTACAAGGCTCTCCATAACCTCTCCCTCCATTACATCTCTGCTCTAATCTCCAGATACTCCCCCTCAACGCAAACCTCCGCTCCTCACAGGATCTTCTTCTCCACTCTCCCTTTGTCACCTCCTAAACAAAAAACCCGTCCCCCAAGATTTCTCTCGTGCCTCCCCCAAAACTCTGGAACTCGCTGCCCCAACAACTCAGACTTTCCCCAACTTTCACCAGCTTCAAAAGCAACCTGAAAACCCACCTCTTCAGGATTGCCTATGACCATAAAAAATAACACTGCTGTCACTACACCCACACCAAACATATCTGCCCCACTCCTTTCTGTCTCTTTCCCCCCTTTTTGTAGATTGTAAGCCTTGGGGCAGGGCCTTCCTTCTCTCTGTACCTGTTTTTTTAGTCAGAGAATTTTCACTATTGTAAATGTTTGACTTATGTTAGTATGAACCCTTTAAATGTACAGCGCCCTGGAATCAATGGCGCTATAAAATAAATAATAATAATAATAATCACACCGTCTGTGCCAGAAGATGGAGCGCAGCGGGGGAAGAGGTAAGTACTTGTATTTTTTATTTTTTTTTAAAACCCTGCCTATGGGTGACATATATCTGCCTATGGGGGACATTAACCTGCCTATACTTGCCTATGGGGGACATTAAACTGCCTATACCTGCCTATGTAATTTTAAAATTTAAAATCCATTTTTTTTTTGAAATTTACCAGGTAGCCGCTTTTCCCTTTTCCATTTTAGGCTTATACTCGAGTCAATAGGTTTTCCCATTTTTTGTGGCAAAATTAGGTGCCTCGGCTTATATTCTGGTCGGCTTATACTCAAATATATACGGTAAATGTTGTGGATTTTGCTGCATTACTTCATGCGAATTAGCTCTAATTCAATGAGGACAATCCATTTTGAGAAATTCTACGTAATCTGCACCGAAGCGTGCATTTCATATTTAAAGGGTTATTCTGAGACCGATCAATGCTCGTTGGTCCATCGGGGTATGAGTAATAAAAGAAGAGAAGACTTAAACTTGCCTCCCCGTCTCCTGCCAAAACCCGGCTTGCCGGTTTTTCATTTTTCCCCGTGACGTTCCATCTACCCAAATTTTCAGGCCAGGGAAGTTTACATGCACTGTGTTGTGCCTGTTTTAAATTGGCTGGAGCTGCCACGTGAATGATGAAAGTTCACTGCTTCAGCCTGGAGGAATGGACTGGCAGCCGGGAGTGAAGGAGACAGTCTGGGAGGTAGGAGTCTTCTCTTCTATTTTTACCCCTTTAAATCAATGGACATGGAATCTGATGCAGAGTCTACATCGAATTCCACGTTCAAATCAGACATGTGGTCCTTTGTAGGATAGGAAGTGCTATGAGTATAGAGGAGCTTAGTTTCTGTATTCATGTATGTACTCAGTCATTTCTTCTATGTGTACTGGATATGTTGTAAATGTCTGATATGGGTTTACCAAAAGAAATCTGGTGGCTGTTTTATGCTATCTGATTGCAGGAACTGTATTTTACTCTAAAACACTAGTATGTTTCAGAAGAAGTCCGACGTGCAGGTTCTCACCGCCCAGATCAGCTTCAAGCGGACCGATCTCAAGAATTAGTTTATGCAGCCGGCTCATAGCAAGTATGGAGATGGCTGCACTTGCGCAGTTCTGTACATTCATTTATATGGAAGTTAGCTGAGCAGTTGCACTCCACTTTATTCAGAAATCCCATAAAAAAAGAAAATGAATAACTGCATAAGCTTGGCCTCTCCTTTTTCACCTGTTCACTATGAGTCGGCTGCAGAAGCTACTTATTGAGATGGGACAACCCCTTTAACTGACAGTTCACTCCCTATATCCTTGTACAGATATGGTTCTTCCCCCCCCGCCCAGCTCTATTTGAAGTATACAGCGTTTGTAAAACATACTATACAGTTTTAAAATGAATTATGTTTTAACATCATCTAATTCTGTGTTTGTGAACAGGTTAAAGAAATGGAAGCCATTATTAAGAGAAGACACCCCAACTCTATACCTGCACTCATGTTTGCAGCTGCAGCAGTGTCTGAAACAGACAAACCATCAAAAAGTAGTACTGTAGGCTGCTTGGAAAGAAGGATACAAAAATTAGAAAATGACCTTGAAAGTAAAGATGAAGAATGTAAAAAGAGTTTGCGCAGCATGGAGCAGCACTTCCAAAAAGTCAAGGTGAACTTTCATTTTATCAGAATTCAATCATTTTTTCACAATTTTCTTTTAAATTTACAAGCACAATCCTGTTTTTATTGTTGCACTGTAAGGAACCCCTTCTATAATTAATAGCATTTCCAACACCCAATTGCCTCAAAAAGTTTAGGTTGTTTAAGAGTGCTTTTCAGGAATATGCTGAACTTAAAATCCACAAACATATCCCTTTAGGGCATGAGAATGCAGGGATCAGCTCTTCTCTTTAATAGGCAACATAAGTTACCATATTTCCCCTACAACAAAACAAAGTTACATCCAGTAGTAATAGCTGATTGCCGACCCCTTTAATGGATGTAAGTGACTTACCACGAAGTGCTCATTAATTTTTCCTCTGGCTCTTGTTCTTAAAACTTGCAGGATTATACAAATAAATGATAGTCAACACATACATTGAGGAATAAATAAATTTCTAAGAGATGCAAGTTTCTGTATTTTACAAAAATCGTCATATTCCCAGAAAACTACTGACATAAGGTTATAGATGTCACCCAAATAAGGTATAAATTGTGGATGTTTGATTCTCAGCAACATTTCAGTATAATTCACGCTATGTAGTAGCAGCATAGACTGCTTTCTCCACACTTGAATTTGCTAGTGAGCAGGACTAGAAGACTGCATTTTCACTTTTAAGTTGAGCTTCCTACTTCCTTCTCTTTTTCAGTCCTACCCACTTATACTATACAGTTGTGTTTACACTGACCATCATGGCTTCTATTCATTGCAATGGTGTGACGGCTATGATTAATCCTTTTTCAGATCAATGAATCCTGACTGAGCCCATTAATTGGTAGTCCATCAATTTTTTCACCAGTTTCTGGTATTTTTGACACTAAAGGCCCGCCCCCACGGCAGAGAGCATATACCAGTTGGATTATCTGACCGGTATTTGCTCTGTTTTGGGGCCGTTTACATGTTTCCACTGTTTGCGGAGAAAATCCCTCCCCCTTCGCATAGAAATGTTCATATTCCGCCCGAAAACTGGGCGGAACAATGAACATGTTCTATGTTTTTCGGACCGCCAGCGGTCTAAAAAAAACGTCTGGCGGGAATTCCGTGCAGTAGGGACCGCTGCACAGATTTTCCATAGAGGTCCATTGTAAAGTTTGACAGACCGTTTTGAAAAACGAAAACAGTCTGTGAAACCGTCCAAAAACCCTTGCCGTGGAACAAGGCCTACGAATAGCAGTGAGGATTAATCTATTGTTTCCATCAAAAATGCCAAAACTGAGGCGGGAAGAAAAAACACTTCTCTGAAAGGAGCCATTTATGGACTTGAGGACTCTCTTGACTAGTTTTGTACACCTTAAATTTAGAGCTGCTTTTCAGGTTTGTGTGGTTTTTATATAATAGTGTTTAGAAATTATTACAGAATATTCTATAAAATGTTTGTCATTTGTACGTCAGTTACAAAAATTCTAGTAAAATGCTATTTTTAATACATTAAGAGTAACTAACCATTCATTTTGATTTCTATTTAGATACAGTATGAAAGTAGAATCAATGAACTTGAGGAACTACTTGCTCAGGGATCCCTAAATAAGCCGCAAAAGAGTATAGACAACACAGTAAACGTTAAAGCTCTTGAGCAAGAACTTTCTATTTTTAAGAATGCTCATCAAACCCCAGTATTGAGTTTACAAAAAGAAATTGAGGATCTCAAGGCGAAGAACTTGGTTTTAGAGCATACATTAATGCTTAAAGAAGGAAACGGTAAATTAAGTAATAACTTAGAGGAGATTCCTGATCAAACAAGATTGACAAGACTTAACCAGGAACTGGTTTCTAAAAGTAAGGAGATTCAAGAGCTTTCAAAAACAGTGGAGCGGCTTCAAAAAGAAAGGATGATGATGCTTTCTTTCAAACCCCATGCAAGCACAATTAGCAATAGAAGCAAGCTATCTGGTAAGACGGTTGGTGTCTTAACTCCTCTCAGTGGAAGCACAATAGAGACGGAAACTTTTCCTGTAGCACTGGATGATAAATTATATAAGCCAGACACTTTTACAGACTTTCACCTTTCTGATCTGCAACATCAAAATAGGAAACTTGAAGCTGAAGTACTCAAATTAACTCAAAATATGAACCAACAAATTACACGTTATGAAGCCTCTCTGGTTAATGCAGAGTATGCTCTAAAAAGGTAATTATTTGAGACCTGAAATTATAACGACTTGTTTTTTGCTAAAATTTCCGTTTTGCCGAAAGAAAAAAAAAACACTAGAAGCTTTCATGCATATACGGACCCTACATAATTTTTTACCATGAAATCCTGGACTACATGCAAATTTCTGATCGATAGGGTAGTATACAAATAATACTGCCTAGCAGGGCCGTTCCTATGGGCGGGCGATCACCCGGGGCCCCGAGGCTCCCCTCACCCGAGGGGGGCGCTGAGGCACCCCGCGGTTAGCCTCTGAATGCCGGCACCTGCATACACTTAATGTACAGGGAGGAGGCAGGACGGATCACTCCGCTCCTGTCTCCTCCCCTTTATGTATCAGCGCTCAGTCAGGGCGCTGATACATACACAGCAGCATCGCAGGGGGCGCACAGCTTTCACCGCGCCCCCTGCGACGCTCAGTCTCGGCTCCCATGTGTCCCAGGAGGCTTACACTGAACCCCGGCTCCCGGGACCTGGACACGCTGCGGGGATCCTGGAAAGGTAAGTAAGATTTTATTATTTTAAAAATCCTGAGCTCCAGGGGCCACTGGCTACAAGGGGCAACTGGCTACAAGGGGGCAACTGGCTACAAGGGGGCAACTGGCTACAAGGGGGCCACGGGCTACAAAGGGACCACGGGCTACAAAGGGACCACGGGCTACAAAGGGACCACGGGCTACAAAGGGACCACGGGCTACAAAAGGGACACCTGGCTACAAGGGGGACACCGGCTACAAGGGGGACACCGGCTACAAGGGGTACACCTGGCTACAAGGGGGACACCTGGCTACAAGGGGGACACTGGCACAAGGGGGGACACTGGCTACAAGGGGGACACTGGCTACAGGGGCAACTGACTACAGGGGCTACTGTCTGGTTACAGGTGGTTATTACATGGCTACAGGGGACAGTTATCTGGTGAAGCACTGTGTTACATTGTGGTGCATTATTTTACAGGGGTGGGGGGGGGGGCGGGGGAAATTTCTTCACCTCGCCCTGAGTGCAATGTAGCCTAGGAACGGCTCTGCTGCATAGTATGTCTTTGTGAAAGACCACAATAAGAAACACAACCTGGCCCTATTGTTAGAAAACACCTTCAATTGGTACCACAGTGCAAATTTTTATATGAGTAAATGAGTTTTTATCAAAGAAAAAAACATGCAGAACACAATCTGCCTACGTATCGGTAATATCACTTTTCGATAACTGTCATATACTGTTGGGTGCTCTTATAACTCTTTGAATTCTTGGTGCATGATATAAATATACTTCATAGGGTATGTTCACATGGCGTATTTGCTGCCCATATTTGGGGGGGGGGCGTAACTGCGCTGCAATACGCCAAGAGTACAGACCCCAAATAAGGTCATTCATAGCTCTTATTAAGAGCTATGATTACCCGACATTTTCCCTGGTGTACTATATGCACCAGGGGTCAGAAATGACATTTCACTAACAGTCTATTGGAGCCGACACAGAGCGTTTTAGAAACACCCACTGACCAATGCGTACGATTTATCCCCTTAGTGGCGCATGACTTATAATTATGTTATGCAGTTACTAAGGGGGTATGGAGTGGGCTCCCTTCCATAAGCAGTTGTTAAAGGGTCGGCCATTTAACCTTTTATATGCAGCATCCAAGGGATTAAGGAATATTGCTGCACACTGTTCTTGTCCCCTTGATGGTCCACCCCCTCACGCAAGCAGATTGTGGGATGATGATTGATTGTCATGTGTAAAAGGAGAGCCATGTTAGTATACTGTCCTGCAATATATTATTTTTATTGCAGGACAGTGTACAAGCGATTACTCCCTCTTGCATGTACATGTAAAAAAAATAATAATTTAATAGTTATAAAAACAACACCTTAAAAGTTCAAAACACCTACCTTTTGCAATTTTACAAATAAAAATTGCAAATATTTGGTTTTGCTCTGTCCTTTTTTTTTTCTTTTTAAATTGTAACATCAATTACCCCATGTGGTTCACAGGGTAGAGAAAAAACTTCCAATGCCTAAATTGAGGTTTTCTTGGTCATTTTGCATTCCTAAATAATTGGAATAAAAAGTAACCGGAGAGTTGCATTTTTTTCCTTAAATGGTAGCCATAAAATTTACACTTTCACATAGGTGAAAAAACAAAACCGTTATTGGTCACAGAAAATGGCGCTGCGGCACAAATTTAATAAATACATACATACATATACACACACATACACACATACACACATATGTATATATATGTGTGTGTATATGTATGTATGTATTTATTAAATTTGTGCCGCAGCGTCATTTTCTGTGACTAATAGGGAGTCCCCAGGTTACGAACGGGATAGGGACTGAAGGTTTGTTCTTAAAGGGTTTGTCTCACCACACTGATTCATCTTACCTCAATCCTGTTTTCTTGGTTTCACTTTGAATTCAGGGGCCGTGATTACTGGCTTCCACTAGACTGCAGTAGAAGCCAGGTCTGTAGCTATAGAAACCAGCGCTGGCAGCCTATCAGGAGAGATCAAACAGGTTTGTAGCTATAGCGACCTGAGGAGCTGATGCAGCCCATACAAGAGGGGATTTCTCAGAATAGGTAGGACATTGTTAATGGACATATATTGCAAAGTGACTTGTTTTTACAAGATCTTTAACATAAAAAACAATCCTTGTAGTGAGACAACCCCTTTAAGTCGAATTTGTATGCAAGTCGGGACAGTTATATTTATTAAATGTAACTCCAGAACAAAAGTTTTTTGTTTTTTTTTTAGTTTTGGATTGTGCAGGGAAGGGTTTTTACATTTGTTTTGCTGTCTGTGTCCCTTCTGTTTCACCTCATGTGCTGCTGTGGCATGCTGGAACTTGTTGTTCCACAGCTACCATCTGCTGTGGAACATGGAACTACAAGTGTTAGCATGCCCCATAAGTCTCCGTTTGTAACTAGGGGACCGATGTAAGTCGGAACGGTGTAAGTTGAGGACTGCCTGTATATGTATGTTTGTGTGTATATATATATATATATATCTCCTGACCTTTGTATAAAAGTAATTTACGTTGTAACAATTTTAAGATCTCTGATGCTACAACTTAGATTTGCACATAAGCAATACTTTAGAACATGAAAGGTTTTTGTTTTTTTTTATTTAAGGAGTCTCAAATGCTGAAATAGCTCCATTTAGCTACTGGAGTGAAATGATACCTTTCAAAATGTAATTACATTTTCCTGTTGTTTTTTGTATGTAGGTGGTTTAAAAATACATCCATTATCTGAATCTATTTAGAATGTGGTTATACCGTTACATATGGAAATTGTTATTTAAAGCATGCCTGCCATTATAACACAACTTTCCATAAATCAACAGTATAGGTGAAAATAAGAAACTTTGTAAAACATCTTTCTAGAGAAAAATGCTTATTTCTACACTTATCTGTTTACTCAGTCATTAATTACAAAGAGAACGTATCTTGCAAAAGAGCCATGTCAGCTTCACTGACAGATCAGGTTATCACTGCCTGAAGCATAAAAAGTCAGAGACACACATAGATGATGGTAGCTGCATCTTGAGTGTTTTATCTCACCTCAGTGCTGGGCTTACAGTCCCCCTTGCTGCTGCTTGTTTATGTTAGTCTCTTACTGTCATTTCCTCCCCCTTCCCTCTCCATATAAGTCTAGAGGCAGCTGTAGCCTGATCTCACACTGAAGCTTGATGCCATCTCCTAAGCTGTGAGTATTCCCTTAGTGAACAGGCCAAGTGAACAGATTCAGGAGGGTGAGAGAGAAAATAATGCTAACAAGTAAGGTGTGAAGCATTTATCTCTAATATTATTTATTTCAAAGCTTGTTATTTTTGCTAGTACTGATTGGAAGGTTGTTTTAGAATCCGAGCATTTTCCTGTTACTTTATTGCTGAAATATAAAACTACACGGTAATGTAAAACCTACTGTAATTATCTATTAGCTCTGTCATTGTATTTAGGTTACATTTTTTAATGTTTAAATTTAAAGTAACATGGTCCACTTAATGTGAATATGCCAACTGGGTGGTCCCTGCCTGCCTTGGCATGATTGACAGGTCTGTCCCAACTTGTGTACATGAGGAAACCTGTAAATCAAGCCTAGCTGGGATGATGAGAAGCCAGCAGAGAGCTGCCCAGATAAATCTGAACCTGTGACCCAGCTCATTTTTAAATCATGTTTTCTATTAGATGCCTCAACATTTTAATATAGTTAAATATAGTCAGTTATATTAACAGACCACTATTATGCTGCCAGTGGCATGAACTTCCTGGTAGACTCCCTTAGGTGGATTGATGTGCACAGTTTCTGTGGCATAATGTTTCTTTACGCTTTTAAATAAATCCACACATTTCCTAGAATTATGATGTCATAAAAAACTATTTTGTAAAATGAGCGACCACTTTATTTTGAAAATTATAAAGGTGCCTAATTTCTTTTTATGCTTAAGAGAATGTTCCAATTATGGGTATGTTCACATGATGTATTTTGAAGCTTATCTTGGGGTGTATTTTGTGTGCCAAAATAAGCTTCAAACAATGCTCTAAACACCTCTTATTGATAGCAGTGTAAACTGTGCGCCATTGTGCAGATGCGTATTTGCGGCGCTTACCTCTAGATTATTTTACTCACATAAATTTACGTGCCTTCTATTGAAGTCTATGGGGCAATGGTTACAGTCTGGTTCTAAATACTGAATACACCAAAAATCCGACTAGAAACCAGTGCTGTGTTGACATAGCCTAAAAAGACCAGTGAGTACACTGATTTTGGTAAATTGTGGTTGCATCCTCTACTAACCATGTTGCAGTACTAGAATTAGTTTTTCTATTGTAACCTACCTTCCTCTTTGGTCTGTGAAAAGATCCATTCTATTTTCTATCAATTTTCAGGGTAAAGGAAGAGGCAGCTGAACATGTTACAGCACTTAAACAGTCTCACCAAAGAGAGCTGGAAAAGCTAATTTGCCAGCAGGCATTAGAACATTCTTCATCTAGAGTGGCTGAGCTAAGTAGTAAAATGTCAACTCAGGAGGTAGGTCTTCAAAGCAACCTTTGCATGCATTCGTTGAACTCAGAACTTATGTAAAGTAAATCTAGTTGTTATACTGCATGACGTATATTTTTCATTAGACTATAGTCATAAGCTTTGGTGTTTAATTAACACAAAATTTTGAAGCAACTGAACCCTCCGTATTCTTGGCCAGTTGCCAAAACTGTTGCTCACAGACTGAGGAGAAGTAGGCCTAAGGGCTAAGTCCACATGAGGCAAACTGCTATGTGGATTATGCTGAAAAAGGGTACGTCCACACGGCAAGGGTTTTTGGTCGGAGTTTCAGATTTGAAAACAGACTGTCAGCCCTCCACATACACTTTTAATAGAAAATCTGTCCGGTAGTCTACACTGCACAGTTTTCTACTGGGCGGATTTTCATACCGATCGCGTTCCAAAAAACCTGGGACATGCATAATCTTCCACCCAGTTTTCAGGCGGAAGGTGTGCTATACAGTGGTTAAAAGGGATGGCCGAATTTGCAAACTGCAGACAGAAGCATCCGCCAAAACCACTAAAAGATAATAAAATACCAGCTGGATTCTTAAACCGAATCCGACCGGTGTTTTGTGTATGCCATGTGGCTGGACCCAAACTGTGGCTGTCTTGTTGCAAAGTCTGTACATGATTTCTTGGGCCCTGGTAGATTGTTTTGCAGATTTCTCCTAAGGTTAAATGTGCAGTAGAGATCCGCAACTGGCCTATATTAATATCCAGACTTTTTTTTTTTTTTTTTTGCTACATTAGGATGAGGCTTTGACAATCCCACTGGCATGTATTGTACACAGTTAACGATTTACCATGCAGATTCTGCACTGCAAATCCTCGCTTAATTGCATCAAATATTAAGGCTATGTTCACACAATGTAGTACGCCGCAGTACATTGTGCCTTTCAGGAGCTCCCGCGGGCGACGATCGTATTGTACGAGCGGGGGGAGGAGGTGTAATCCATAGTTCTCTTTGAGAACTATGGATTACCGGAATTTCGGGGCAAATACACGGCAAAATGCATGCCAAAATTACCCCGTGTGAACACACCCTAACATGGCTCAGAGCTTTACATCATGCTTTTGATGTGGTTTTAAACAAATATTAAACTATTTCTGAAAACCTGTGATTTGGACGATTGGTGCTCTTTAATACTGGAGTGCTAGAGACCCATTGGTAATGCACATCTGTACTTTAATATTTTTTTATATTAAAATATTTGTTCTCCATTATAAAGCATTACTTCTATTAATCTTGCAGATCCTCATAAAGCACCTGCAGAAGCAAGTGGCAGAGCTACAAAAAGACCGAGAGACTCTTGCTGCCGTACGTATCAGAGAAGAAACTCTGCAGAGGGAGGTAAGTTATCTTGACTGAACACACACAAAACGAGCCATTATTATTAGCATTGACTTTTTTATTTGCTAATGCCTTGTGTTCTTTAATCTATGATGAAAGATGTGTTTTAAATATACATTTCTCACCAATAATTCATTGGGGGACACAGCACCTTGGGTATAGGCCGTTGCCTTCGGACACACGAGGGGGACAAAACGTGTTAGGGCCCCCCCGACGGTTTT
>JAODAL010030037.1:0-50652 GCA_025379985.1 Phyllomedusa bahiana | reverse complement strand
CTAAATGCAGTTTGGGAAAAATTTTAAAGGGGTGTAGTTTTTAGATGAGGTCTTTATGGGGGGTATTAAATACAGGTCAATCAAAATAAAGTTAAAAACGGGGAAACTGGCCCAAAAAAAAAGTGTCTTGAAAATTTTGTTGAAAATTTGAAAATTACTACAAAAATTTCTAACCCCCCTAATGTCGAAAAAAAAAAAAAAAGATTTTTAAAAAAATTAGGCCAAACTCAGCAGACATATGGTAGATGCTAGTTATAAATTTTTTTTGAGTTGGAATAACTATTGCCCTTTACATGCAGAAAAATTTTAAAAGTTTAAAATTTGGAAAATTTTTTTTAAAAATTTTTCCGTTTTTTTTGATATTTTTCACAAAAAAAACAAGGATTTTTTGGCCCAAAAAATTTCTTTACTATTTTTAAAAGTATAAGGGTGTAAACCGAGAAAAAAATTTCTCTAAATTTCCCCCAGGGAAATAGAAAAAGAAAGTGTAAAAAAAGTTTTTCCCTCAAAATAAAGGGGGACACATGAAAGTTTCAAAAATGGGGTTTCGGGTCAGAGGGGCCCCCAAAAAACTGGGCTCCGGCCCCGGAAAGGGGGTTTTAAGGGGCCTTACATATGTTTATGCCCCCCCGTGGGCCCCCCATGAGCCTTGTTTGGACGCACCCCATATGTTTCCAAATCCCTTTGTTTATGTGCCCCCCGAGTTGAGCAATGCGACCTTTTTTGATAAGATGCGCCCTTTTTGGATGCAATGCGCCCTTTTTTGTTACGTTGTGCCTTTTTTGGCGCATTAAGTTTTTAGGGAAAAGGTTAAACCTGATGCCCTTTTTAGAAAAATAAACAGACCCTTTTTAGGCGCCCCCTTTACACTGATTTAAAAGCGCCCAAAACTGGGCCTTTGATATTCCACTTTTTGGACAAAGTCGGGCCCCAAGAATTCTCACTTACTGGGGGGTTAATACGGGATGGGAATTTTCCTTTCAAACCCTTGGTGTTTTGCAATGTTCCCGGGCTCAACCCAAGTTTAGGAAAACAAAGTGATCCCACAGCCCGTTTTTGGGATTTTTCTGTTTAAAATTTTTTTGATTTGGGATCTTATTGATTTATCTTTAGTATGTTTATACATTTTTTTACATATCTTTTTCTCATAAAGGGACCTATGACATTCCCGAAAAATTTAAAAATTTTTATATATTTAGTAAATACTTGTGTTTCCTGTGAAATAAAAATTCTGGAGCATCTCCTTATTTTCATTCCTTTTTTTTTCCTTCAGAAATTATCCCGAATTGTCAACTTTTTATTATTCCATTTTCAAATGGGTGTGCCCGGGACTGGGTTAGTATGATTGACAATTTAGACGTGCAAGGTTTTCCCCCCTCCTTCCCAATTTTTTTAAAACACCCGCTAAGTTTTATGATAAATTTTCTAGGGGGAACGCACAATAAGATTAAATATTGCCCCGTATTTTTTTTCAAAAGTTCTTCAAAAAACAGACATATCAGGAGATGTCACAGGACCTCTTTAAGTTAGCTATATCTATTCACTTGCCAATTGTGTGTCTACCTATTTATTTTTTACAATTTTTGAATCCACTGTAAAAAAAGAGAAAAGTGATACTTGTATGATTCTCAAGGTTAGTTCTATGGGGTCCCAATCATCCAGGTTCACTATACAGATATTGTTTAAAAGTATTATTTGAACACTATATGGAAGCGTTAGGGGAGATGTATGAAACAGACTGTGCCAGTTTATGCATATGAGGAAAAAAAAAAATGTTTTTGGGCCCTGTTCCCACATACCTCCCCCGGCCACTTTATTAGGAAACCCCAAAATGCTAGTAAGGGGTTTGGCCCCCCCTTTTGCCTTCAAACTGCCTAAAATTTCTTGTGGAAGATTCCACAAGGTGTTGCAACGTGTAAATTGGCCCAAGGGGGCCCAAAAGATCCCCAAAGAAAATTTCCCCACACCATGCCCACCCCCCACCACCTAAAAGTTTATCAAGCAGGATGGATCCATGCTTTATGTTGTTGACGCCAAATTCTGACCCTACCATCCGAATGTCGCAGCAGAAATCGAGACTCATCAGACCAGGCAACGTTTTTTAAATCTTCTACTGTCCAATTTCGATTAGCTTGGGCAAATTGGAGACTCAGTTTCCTGTTATTGTCTGAAAGGAGTGGCACCTGATGTGGTCTTCTGCTGCTGTAGCCCATATGCCACAAAGTTCGCGGTACGGTGCGGTCAGAGATGCTCTTCTGCCTACCTTGGTTGTAACGGGTGGCTATTTGAGTCACTGTTGCCTTTCTATCAGCTCGAACCAGTCTGCCCATTCTCCTTTGACCTCTGGCATCAACAAGGCATTTCCGCCCACAGGACTGCCGCTCACTGGATGTTTTTTCTTTTTCGTACCATTCTCTGTAAACCCTAGAGATGGTTGTGCGTGAAAATCCCAGGAGATCAGCAGTTTCTGAAATACTCAGACCAGCCCTTCTGGCACCAACAACCATGCCACGTTCAAAGGCACTCAAATCACCTTTCTTCCCCATACTGATGCTCCGGTTTGAACTGCAGGAGATTGTCTTGACCATGTCTACATGCCTAAATGCACTGAGTTCCCGCCATGTGATTGGCTGATTAGAAATTAAGTGTTAACGAGCAGTTGGACAGGTGTACCTAAAAAAATGGCCGGTGAGTGTATGTATAAAGGGTTGTGCGGCAAAAAGCAATTCTGACATCCTTGACACTTTTGTCTGTGTCAATTTTTAGGGGCCGTGTCACACCACATTCATAAGATTACACACATGTATGAATGGTACACGACAGAATGTGTTGCAAAAGTGTCTACTAATCCATGCCAAATTCATACTGGCGAGGCTAAGACAAATGTTGGCTCAGACACTTTTTGAGACACTGTTTTGGCACTCAATGACACACATTTATAAAGTGCTGTGAGACATTTTCACACATATTGATGAATGCTACACTAACCTAACGAGACGTACCACTCTCTAGTCTGAGACAGTTTTCATACATGTGCCTCACTGTCTGGGAAACATATAGTAATTTTTTTCTGTGTACTACATGGTAATATTATGTGGATACTGTATGGTCTATATCTAGGCGGTATTATTTTAGCACAATAAAGCACTACTATTTAAAGGGTTTTTGTAAGACTTTTAAAAACCTTGCTACTACTTCCCACTGTGTTTAAATGGAAAAATAATCCATACTTACCTCTTCCGCCACTACCGTTCCAGCGCTGCCAAAGGCTCCAGGGATCCCTCCTGTAGTGTATGAACACAGAGCAGACTTTAGGCTGCTTGCTTTATTCTTTGAAGCTCTCACCCAGACTGAATCTAACTCCTCCCTGCACCCAGCCAGATATATACAATATTATAACATTTTGCAGCCAGCACACTACAATCCCTCTTCTCCTTGATGAAGCATATAACATGAACAACAGATCCATGACCAATAATCAACCGTATGAAACATAAGGGTTAAGGAAAAAAAAAAAAACACTTTAACCTGTAACCTCCTGTCCATACCCATCGTCTTTGAGGTAAGCCGGTGGATTTATGGACTTGATGCAGACAGTGCAAATGTGAACATGTTGTCTCCTATTTCTTCACTGAAAGAGGAATTTAAAGCTTGTTTCCCTGGGGTTGGAAAGTTAAAAGATTTTCAGTTACAGCTTCACATTGACCCACATGTAAAACTTATTGCACAACCAATGCGTAGGCTTCCTTATAGCATGAGATCACCTGTGGAGAACAAGCTTGCAGAACTACTGGAACTTGATATCACTGAACCAGTGGAAGGATCCACCCCCTGGGTATCTCCATTAGTTTTTGTACCAAAGGGAACTGATATTTGGATCTGTGTGGACATGAGATGTGCTAACCAAGCTGTACTTAGACAAAGACAACCAATACCCACAATTGAAGATGTTCTACTTGAGATGAATGGGGCAAGGGTCTTCAGCAAATTGGATTTGAAATAGGGTTATCATCAAATTGAATTGACCCCGGCATCTAGAATCATTACAACATTCGCAAGCCACAAAGGTCTTTTTAGGTACAAGAGACTGATGTTTGGTGTATCCTAAGCACCTGAGGCCTATCAACATGTGATTCAGCAAGTGTTACAGGGATGTGAAGGCACACATAATATTTCTGATGATATAATTGTGTGAGGAACAAACACACAGGAGCATGACGAACGTCTCCGTGCAGTGCTGAAACGCTTACTGGTGAAAGGACTGACTTTAAACGAGAAGAAGTGCAAATTTCAAATAAATAAGATGACTTTCATGGGCCACGTGCTGTCTGACAAAGGGATTGGTCCGGAGGACAGTAAGATCAGACAGCAATGAACAGACTGAGTGAGTACTTTGAGCCAAAGAAAAATATTCCATATGAAAGATATCAGTTTAGACAGGCTGTATAAGAAATGGGAGAAACCATTGACAGTTATGTGACTAGACTGAAGTATCTTGCAAAGTCTTGTGATTTTGGGATTGTAACAGAGGAGATAATCATAGATCAGGTTATTGAGAAATTTCGCTCTGCTCGCCTCAGAAAAAGGTTATTGAGAGAACCAAGTCTTACACTGGTTAATCTGCAAGAGATTGCAAGAGCTATTGAAGTGTCTGAGCTACAGGCCCTGCACATTGAAAACAAAGAGACTGCGTCAGTCAATGCAATGTCCAAACCTACCTATGAGAATAGGAACACCAGGAATAGAAAAGAAAGGATTGTCTCTGTAACCTGTAGTAAATGTGGCAGAGCAGGCCACAGAAGTCAGAATTGTGCTGTGGTGCAGGATAAAACATGCTTTATTTGTGGACAGATGGGGCATTTTGCGGCTGTGTGTAGAAATGCAACCACAGGAAATAAAACCAAAGGATTACATGCAAAAGTAAACGTCATAGCTGCAGATAAAGAATCTAACTCCTCCCTGCCACCAGCCAAATATATAAAATATTGTAACATTTTGCAGCCAGCACACTACACCTCCCCTGTCCCTCACTGATGACATCACGTTCACAGATCACATGATGCTGCAGCCAATCACCGACATCTGTACATGCAGGCATGTGGCTGCTGCTGTCAATGACTGGTTTTAGCCTCCCAATGTGATAAAAGGACATGACGTGAATCTATGCCATTTTTTTTTTTTTTTTACATATTCATATTGAGTCTGTTAGAAAAACAATAAAGGCGCCATTTTTTCTGCGCGTATTAGTAGCTTAGAATGTGCTTGAATCGATGAAGCTGTTCTACTGCGGGCCATAGATTTAGGGCGACATGTCCCAGCACGCCAACGCCAGTTTTTTGTTCTATTTTGTAGCAAACCCACTTTTTACGCCATATTCTTGTTGTAAATGAACTGTCGTACACCAAAACTAGGCGCATTATACGCCGGGCATGACACTTTGTGATGCGCCTAAATATGGTGTACTGTGTGCCCACGTCGCGAAATGTGCCTATTGAGGCACCTTACATATGTAATGCGCCCTCGTCGGGCAATGAGCCTCGATAGACGCATACCATATACTACCAATGATATGCTATGTGCCGCGAGTTGAGCAATGCGCCCTATTTTGATACGATGCGCCCTTTTTTGAAACAATGCCCCCTTTTTTGATACAATGCCCCTTTTTTGATGCAATGCCCTTTTTTTATACAATGCCCCCTTTTTTGATGCAATGTACCGTTTTTTGACACAGTGCCCCCTTTTTTGATGCAATGCCCTTTTTCTTATACAATGCCCCCTTTTTTGATGCAATGCGCCCTTTTTTGATACAATGCCCTTTTTTTTGATACAATGCCCCCTTTTTTGATGCAATACGCCCTTTTTTGATACGATGTGCCATTTTAGGCGCATTAAGTTTTCTATGCAAGGTATACCTGACGTCAATTTTTAGAAAGTATCGGACTTTCAGGCGCACTTTACACTGATTTATTGCGCCTAAAAATGGCATAGATACGCCACTTTTCAGACATGTTGCCCTTAGTGCTTACTAGCTACAAAGCGACACTTCTGGTTTCTTTTAAAGTGCTCTACCTGTTCCATCAGTAATGTGCCTGAATTTGCCGTACTGAAGCTATAAATGTGTAGCTTCATACAGTTGAAGTACAACACGCCTCCAGCACGTCCCCCAATCCAAGGCGCATTACAAAGTGCCGCGGGCGCTCTGTAATGCACCTGATACTTGAGTGCGCCTGTTTAAAAATAGAGCGAACGGGGCTGAAAAGACGTCAGACGTCTGCCACAGCCCCGTACATACATGTCACCCTTAGATGCTACATCATATCTCCTTTATGTAACACAGTTCTGAAGAACCATAAGATGACACACAGTGCTTCTTCAGAAAAAATATTTCTTCAAAAATGAATATTATATTAATACATTTCAACCTGCAAAACCTAAATTTTTAGTCTTTATAAAACCCAGAATATACATTAACGGTAGTCAGTGGTCACCTAGACAATTGGTTGCTAGGCAGCCTGAACTCAACAGCCGGCAGTGTATACTAGGGATACAGAGAGGAAACCTCAAGAGTGTATGAAGTCACTATAGTGAAATTCGGTTTTCAGACAAGACGTTCCACAGATTACCACATTCTAAAGCAAATGCAAAGTACAGACAAGTTCTCTTCCTATTATTCCAAAGCGAGTTTTCTTCCTGCCAAATCTGGCAAATAAACCTCATTACAAAGCAGAATGTAAATTTAAAATGTACCAAACAAAAAGTTGTTTCAGTGAGAATAATTTTCTTTATTCTGTTTATTTACTTTTGTTTTTCAAATCCAACACCAAGCGTTCCCTCGAAATGTGTAATTTCATCAAAATATAAAACAAATGTTTAGAGGGCAAAAAAAATTCCTCTGACCTCCCAGCCTCTGTGTGTTGCCTGCACATTCACCAATATTTCAAACAAAAACAGACTCAAATTTATGTATAAATTTCTTGTAGGAGAACATTTCTTTTTTACACATTACAATCAGTGAACAATAGGGCTGCTTTATTTGAAACATATTACTGATTTTGCAGACCCCCGCCCCCCAGAATACCACAGACGCAGCAGTCACAGGACGTTTGGATTAGCCTAACATAGGTTTGTTTAAAGCAGAATCAGTGCATGAGATGAGATAGACAAATGTTAAATGTCTTCATCTCTCCTCAAGACTTTGAAGGTTGAGTTACAACACACAGAACTGGCTCATAGCAACTAATTACAACAGACTTAGCATCTTGTGTTTTTCACAATTTAATACAAATCACTCCCATGGCTGAGTGTGCTTTATATCACTTTTGCTGTGTGATAAAACCCTACTGTTTAAAGAAAATAAATATCTTATATAGATCACTTATATTTACACATATATAGCCATACATTATTTAAAGGGGTGTCCCATCAAAATTAGACTGCTTACAAGTGCTGCTTGCTGAGCACTATCCCATCCACCCATAGACTTCCATGGAAAAGGCAAGCCGCTGACCTGTCCATTGCTTTCTATTGATGGCATCCATCAAAAATTAATGGGAATCACAAGAACCCCATTCTTTTGATAGATGGGGTCCTCTAGTAATGCTTTGGTTTAGCTCATGTGATTTATGTGACTTTACAGATTGTCTATTGAGTGATAATCCATGTGACCTAGTTGATTTTAGATAGAAATTAATTGAATACAATAGTAGATAAGGTTGAAATAGATACAGGTCCATTGAGTCCAAACTACTATGTTGATCCGGAGGAAGGCAAAAACTCCTAGAACAATCAGTATAAAAACCTGAATAAATGTCCTATCTCCAGACTGTAGTATCTATAACCTATAATATTATAGTTTTCAACAAAGGCATGTAAGCCCTTCTTAAACTTGTTCATCAAATACACAATCATGACAAACAACAAAAACAAAAAGTAGCAAAAGCTAGAAGCACAACTCACCACCTAATGGTCTTTGGATTCGCACCTGTTCCTTCCTGGTTAGATGCAGCTAGCACCTCAGTAACGCCCGATCCTCTAGCTCCCGGCAAAGAGCCTCCAATAGTTCAGCAACAAGAAAAAGATGAGGGCCAGCGTGGATGCAAGTAAAATTTGCTGCTTTATTTCTTGTACATGTAGCAGAGGGTACACAGAAAACACCTACGCGTTTCGGGCTATGTATCGTGAGCAAGGGCTCGATACATAGCCCGAAACGCGTAGGTGTTTTCTGTGTACCCTCTGCTACATGTACAAGAAATAAAGCAGCAAATTTTACTTGCATCCATGCTGGCCCTCATCTTTTTCTTGTTGCTACACAATCATGACCTCTTGCAGAAACAAATGCCATAGTCTCACTGCTCTTACAGTAAAGAATCCCTACTGATGATTGTGAAACCTTCTTTCCTTCTTGCCATAGAGGGGGCCCTCTTGTCATGGTTATAGACCTAGTTTTGAAGAGTTAAAGAGAGAGGGAGATCTTTTGATTGAAGTTTAAAAAATAAAATATCTTTTTTTGTTAACCAATTTGAAAACATCACAGAGCTGCCAAGCTAGAATCATGCATACCTATGTGGTACTTTGTTTGGGAGTGCCAGATAAAAACACAGCTGTGAGCAGGTTAAAAGAATACCCCAGCTTTGTAAAGTTTTAACAAAATAAGGCCAAGATGATAAAAAATAGAAACAAAGTGCCTCATGTATGAAACATGGTGCCTTGCCACAATTTTTTGCGTCTTTTTTTCAGTGTATAATGCACCTGAATATATGATAGTTGTGAATGAGTAGTCATAAATGGCGCCTAAAGTTCGACGAGTCTAGAGTATGTGTTCGACGCGCCATGGTACTTTGGCGCTTTACTAATGAATAAATGAATGTCAGAATTCGATAATGGCTGCTAAAACAGTTAATTGAGAACGAGATTTATTGTAGATGCTGTATTGGTTTCACTAATTTATATTATTTAATTTAAAATTAATTTTAGATTATATTAATTTTAAATACTTTTTATATTTTTGGGATATTATATAATGTTATACTTATTTTATATCATGTAATTTATTATTAAATTTATGTCATTTCATTTTATATAGTTTGATAATTATCATAATTTTTTTTATTTTATTTTACTGGTATATGTTAGAAATAAGGGACATTTTTTTGCCCTAATGGTAAATTTAATTCCATTACGACTCCTCTAGCTCAGGCAGACCACATTTAAATTGGTCTGGCTGTTCGATTAGTTATGCGCCTCGTTTTTCCGTCCCACATTCAGAAATGTGTCTAATATTATGAATGTGGTGCGACACGCCTCCAGAACACCCCCACATGTTTGCGCCAAACATGCCCGGAACGCTTACTTTTGCCGCATTTAATGCCAGAAAAGTGAAACTGATCCGTTCATACATGTCACCCAAAGTTATACTCACCTCCTGGACCCCCACTGCCACCGCTCTGTGGTGCCCTGTGATCTCTGCACTTTCAGTGTCTTGTGCTGACACAAAAAAGATGTTCACACTCTATTGTATTTGTCCTGTTCTTATATTATGTATAGTATCTAACCCCTTGGCTTGTTTAGCACCCTGAAATTTATGACGCTATAAAATAAATAATAATAATAATAATAGTTGTGAGTGAATGGAGAGCAAGTATCTTCTGTGTTAATATACTGGAAGTGCAGAGGAACAGATCTGTGGGCAGTTCTGGAGCTGCAGCAGTGGAGGATCCTAGCCCAATTTAAAGATAATTTACCAGACTGGAATACACCTTTAAATGCAATATCAGAGTAGTGGGAAGAAAATGCATTGTGCAGTCGTCAGCTGTTTTTGTCTGTCCTACAGGCTTTGAATGGAGCAGCAATTTCTGATTGCTTGATTGCAGTAACGAGCAATGGGGGACTCATGAACCTAGTTCCGGTAAACTAATGATAGTGGTGGGATCCTCAGCGATCAGACATTTACCACTTATCCCGTGGATAGGTAGAAAGTGTCAATTGTGGGAAAGCCCCTTTGAGATATCTAGAGTTTAGGAGAAAGGTATTTTCCTAAGTCATTAACTGAAATAACAAAGAATGAAAAAGATCAAAGGAAACTAAGGATGACATCATGTATGAACCTGGCACCTGTACCATCCAACAATATGTATGAAAGAGTCTCACGGCACCATTCTCCGCCAAAAGTAGTCCCAACCATGCCACTTTGAAACTGGCTTGTTTTTGTACGACAGTTTCGTGCCAAAATTTGGCACATTTTTGACGCGTCATACGATTCTGGCATCACAAGCCCCTGCATCATTGGCGCATTCAAAAGTGTTGTGTCTGCTGTACAATGCCCCAAGTTTTGGCATACAATGGTTCATACATCTATAAAACAGGGCTTCAACAGTTTGTTCGGCTCAAAGCATGGCAAAAAAACAGTGCAGCCCTCTTCATACATGTCACCCGAAGTGTATAGTCATACCCAGCAGATTTCTTGCACAAATTCCTGCAACTAAAAATGTGTTCATCTGAATAAAATGGGGCTGTTTTGGCCGCAAGCACATTTCTTCAAACCTTGTTCAGATGAACGAGAAATGTATGCATTAAATCTGCCATCTGTGAATATACCCTTAAGGAAACAACAACAGAAAAAACATATGAAGAATCCTAAATGGATTGCAAGGAGCAGAAAAGATTCTTACATACACTCATCTGTAAGAGCTAATTTATAGTAGACGTTAACAAGAAACACATTTTAGTACAAGGGAATTATGGCTCAGTTGGAAAAAAACGTCTTTACGAAACACATATTTATATTTGATTTTCCACAGCTCATATTTTATTATTTTTATTATATGTGTGCATATAAAATATATGTATTCACTAAGAAACCACATCCCGGATTATGCTGGCAAACATAAAACAGGGAAGAGTATGATGACAAGTTCAGTCATCTCTTTTAAATACAGCTTTAGAGCCAAGTATGTTCAGGATACTACACTGCTGTCCCCAAAACAGAACAGTGGAGATCTTGTACTAATACTTGATTTCCAGCCTTTAAGTTTTAGGGTCTAAGTCACACTGCGCCGATAATGTCCATAAACTCCTACGGTCTTATTCAGTTCACACTACAAGGTATCAACTACCACCGGCAGTATAAATATACAATTTATAATTTAATCAACATGCTATAAAACAAATAAAACAGAGCACCTCACATACCCAACAAGGGAAAATCATAGAGACTGAGACAGCTATATGGGGATATACAAATGTTGAAAGCATGTGCTAATATATATTGATTAAGACTAGCCACAATATAGACATATGTATTCTTAGGTCCCCAGAAGAAGCCTACGTGAAACGTGTGTCGGGATTGTGTTCTCTTAGTGACTGGGTCGGTTGTCTATAAGGGGTAAGATATATCCACATTACTTTATTGTATTATTTATGTGACCATCTTCTATAGACTCTATTTTGGGCATATTGAGAATCTTGTTTTATTGCTGCAATGTAGATGCGCCTGATATTATTGGCTATATAATATTCTTGGTTAGATTTTTCATTGTTACTATTGTGAATATAATTATATGTCAATTTTTCCCAAGAATACATATGTCTATTTGTGGATAGTCTGTTGATTAAATATTATATATTTATACTGATTATATATTTATATATTATTTATTTATATACTATATAGATTATATATTTATACTGGCGGTGGTAGTTGATACCTTGTAGTGTATTCTAATGTGAGTTGCACTGGTGCATAATAAGCTTAAATTGATGTTGGTCTTATTCAGTTGACTGGTGTATAATATATATTTTTCACATTGGGCCTCTCAAAAATTTATATAGCGCAGTATACTTTTTTTTACAATGGAAATTTATGGGCAATAAATATAATTGTATGACATACAGTTGTATACATTTGATGCATCTGTTATTATTAGACCAGGGTGACTAGGGCCCAGTGGAGTTGATTCTTGGGCCCATCCTACATCTACTGTAAATGACTGCAAATACTCAACATGTCTCTTTCATGCTGCCTCTTGCTTTTATGCTTCTCTTTTTATTTTCCCTGAAAAGTAGCCCCAGACGTGCCATGCCCATGGGTCCACCATGCCTAAGGGCCTATTATGCTCAGGGGCCAACTGAAGGTTCCACCTGCTCCCATGTTTGCCAGTCCGAGCATTTCAGGAGCATTTCTTTTTTTTTATTAAATGGGTATTATTAAAGAAGAGGTTGTCTTTATGACATTACGCCTCTGAAGCCTAACATAATGAACAACTTTTATATCCTTTATTATCAGTAGTGAGGAATAGCTGCCGGAGTTTTTTTTTACAGAGATTGCTACCTACTGCGACCTTCCACCTTATCCTTATGAAAATACATCAAACTAATTGCCGAGGTGATCAGTTTAACATGTGAACAGAGAACAGGCACTAATTTGTTGCAAACCAGACATTTCCCGACATTTTGGGGGCATTCCTTGGTGTAAAGCGACATCTTACCCAATATACAGTATCTCACAAAAGTGAGTACACCCCCTCACATTTTTGTAAATATTGTATTATATGTATTATATTGTATTATATCTTTGGGACATCATGGGACAACCAACACTGAAGATAATGACACTTTGATATAATGTAGATTAGTCAGTTTGTATAACAGTGTAAATTTGGTGTGCTCTCAAAATAACTCAATTCACAGCCTTCAATGTCTAAACCGCTGGCAACAAAAGTGAGTACAGCCTTGAGTGAAAATGGACAAAATGTGCGTAAAGTGTTAATATTTTATGCGGCCACCATTATTTTCCAGCACTGCCTTAACTCTTTAGGTCATAGAGTTCACTAGCGCTTTGCAGGGTGCCATTAGAATCATCTTCCATTCCGCTATGACGTCATCACGGAGCTGGTGGATGTTAGCGACCTTGCCTTCTTCCACCTTCCATTTGAGGATGCCTCACAGTTACTCAATAGGGTTTAGGTCTGGAGACATGCTAGGCCAGTCCAGAACCTTTAACCTCATTTTCTTTAGCAAAGCAGTGGTCATCTTGGAGGTGTGTTTGGGATCGTTATCGTGTTGGAATACTGGCCTGTGGTCCAGTTTCCATGTCGAAGGGATCATGCTCTGCTTCAGTATGTCACAGTAGATGTTGGCATTTATGGTTCCCTCAATGAACTGTAGCCCCCCACAGCTGGCAGCACTCATGCAGCCTCAAAGCATGACACTCCCACCTCCATGTTTGACTATAAGCAAGACACACTTGTCTTTGTACTCCTCACCTAGTTGCTACCACACACTCTTGACACCATCTGAAAAAAAATAAGTTTATCTTATGGTTCCAGTAATCCATGTGCTTAATCTGCTTTTCTTCAGCAAACTGTTTGCGGGCTTCCTTGTGCATCATCCTTAGAAGAGGCTTTGTTTTGGGATGACAGCCATGCAGACCAACTTGATGCAGTGTGCTGTGTATGGTCTGAGCAGTGACAGCCTGACCTCCACCTCTTTAACCTCTGCAGCAATGCTGGCAGCACTCATATGTCACGGCAATATCTGGATATGATGCTGAGCATGTGCACTCAACTTCTTTGGTTGACCATGCCAAGTCCTGTTCTGAGTGGAACCTGTCTTGTTAAACTACTGTATGGTCTTGGCCACCGTGCTGCAGCTCAATTTCAGAATGTTGGCAATCTTTTTATAGCCTAGGCCATCTTTATGTGGAGCAACTTTTTTCAGATCCTCAGAGAGTTCTTTGCCATGAGGTGCCATGTTGAACTTCCAGTGACCAGTATGAGAGAGTGTTAGAGTGGTAACACCAAATTTAAATCAGCTGTTCCTCATTCACACCTGGGACCTTGTAACACTAATGAGTCACATGACACCGTCGAGGCAAAATGGCAAATTGGGCACAATTTATCTATTTTCACTTAGGGGTGTACTCACTTTTGTTGCCAGTGGTTCAAACATTTATGGCTGTGTGTTGAGTTATTTTTAAGGGCACACCAAATTTAAACTGTTAAACACGCTGTAACGGGTGGCGCACCCGTGTCCCCATCTCCAGGCACCCGGCGGGGACGGGTGGCGCCGCTGACCGGGCTACGGTTTGCGGGTGCACCCGTCCCATCCGCTTACCTGTCCACGCTCCCATCCGGCGCTCTCCCCCTGTGAATTTAAAGGGACAGCGCGCCAGTGATTGGATAATTGCCGGGCGCTGACCCTATATAATGTATGGGTCCACGTCACTTCCCTGCTGGATCTTTGTTGCCTCCGTGCCCTAGAGAAAGCGCTATCCGTGTACTAGTCTCTGCCGTGTTCCTGACCCTTGCCTACGTTTCTCAACTCTGAACCTTGCCGCCTGCCCTGACCTTCTTGCTACGTTTATTTGACCACGAACCGTTGTCGCCTGCCCTGACCTTGCCGCCTGTCCCCGACTACGTCTACACCTCACGATTCTGTACCACGCTACACCTCAGCTGCCACCGCAAGCAAGTCACATCAGGGGTAGCGACCTGGTAGACTGACGCCGCAGCAAGTCCATCCCGCTTTGCTGCGGGCTCTGGTGAAAACTGGGACCTACTTAGATTCCGCTCCCTGGCGTGGCTTACACCATCACTTGCGGTGGTCCAGAGGATCCACTATCCCGCCCGTTACACACGCTGTACACTCACTACCTTACATTCCTTTAAAGTGTCATATCTTCAGTGTTGTCACTTGAAAAGATATAATATATTATTCACAAAAATGTGAGGGGTGTACTCACTTCTGTGAGATACTGTACTTGTACCTGCAAAGTCCAAATAAAAGGATTGTATTTAATCAAGAAAAATTTGTGATTTACCAATAGAGAATACTAACAAGAAACAAGGTTTCAAAGAACAGGTTCTAGAATTTTTTGTCCATGGTTTCTTTTGTATATGTAGTTTTTTAACGCAGTGGCTCTCCACATTTGGAAAAAAAATCTTGCAAATCTGCAACTTTTCTGTGATACATATGGAATGCTGAAGGTTTTGGAAAAGTGCAATTGCATGTGCAACATTTTTGAGAATCCTATTACGTACATCTCACCATAATAACCATATGTTATTACAGTCACATAAAATGCCTGGTCATACCTCCTCGTCATATAATATAAACTCAAATAAAAAAGCCACCAGGGAAGTTGCTAATTACATTAAATTTTTTGATTGGTTGATATCCAGTTTACTTTTGCACCAGTTTTGATAAATCTCCCCAGTTTTCACTTACATCTGGATATAGCATTTTATTAAGAAAAAAAACATTAATTACAAAAAGTACCAAAGAAGTTTTCTTATAAAATACATAGCTCTGAGGCTATGTCTACAATGCACAGGTTTTTCTTCAGATTTTCGATGGTTTTAGTACTTAGAATAAGCTGAAAATACGACGGAAAACAGTTCACATACAATATAAAAAAAGACCTGTAGTCACAGGTCGTTTTTTTCCGGTCGTTTTGGGGGCTTGTGGTTTTAGGAACATGTTGTAAAATCTGCCAGAGTCCAGGAGAAAATTTACTATTGAAGTCTATATAAACCACTGGACGGTTTTTGGCACGGTTCTGCTGAAAAACTACCCAAGCTTTAAGCAAGGCATATAGGTCCCACCTATTTAAAAAAAATAGTGAAATCTGCCTGAAAAAGCACACCAAAAACGACACCAAAAACCTCAATAAAAATTGGTTAGAAACCTAGCTGGTATGGACAAAAAACTGACAAAATATTCAGGGTCAAAGTGGTTTTTATGATTTGGTTTTCAACAATTTTTTTTTCCTATGCAGTGTAGCCCCACCCTAAGGCTGCAACCACATGGCAGCGTGAAAATACCAGACAGATTCTGATTAAAGAATCCAGCTAGTATTTTGTCATCTTTTACATGGTTCAGGGGGATGGTTCTGTCTGCGGTTTGCAGATTCGCCCGTCCCCCTCAACCATTGACATGCACGTCTTCCACCCAAAAACCGGGCGGAAGAATGAAAATGTTCTATTTTTAGGAATGCCGGTGGTGTACAAAAAGTCCATCAGAAAATCTGTGCAGTGTGAACTGCTGCAAGGATTTTCTATTTAAGTCTTTGTAAACGGTTGACAGTCGATTTACAAACGGTTTTCAAATCCGAAAACTGTTTGTAAGTCCGACTGAAAACCCTGCCGTGGGGACGGGTCCTAAGGCAGTCTTCGAAACATAGGAGGAGGAATGGGGCACAGTACAAATATTACACATATTTTTAATGAGGGCCCATGAGACAGGCACTCTGATTGGTTGCTGTGGGCAACAAAGTGAGTTTTAGACCTAGACAGTTTTCATATATGTAACCCTAAGTAACATATATGTTAAGGAGCCATAAAACATGCTTGGCATCTAATATATACAGAAATATATGTGAAGAGTTTGGAAGCAGATTTAGAGTTCAAACAACATTGAAGTGTTGCTGGTGTGCAGTGCAGAGGCAGACGGAATGACAACTGGGAAATACTCCCGCTTTGTACAATATTTGATGACTGATAACATACTGCAGTTTTGGTCTCTTTAGCTGACAAGGTCATAAAAGCCCCACAGTTCAGATTTATAATAATTCAAAGCACTTCTATGTTCAAAGGTAACTTATTACTATTATTATTTAAGGTAGCACCCATGTTAATTGCTTTCATTGTTTGTGACCAGGTTAAAGTGACAAAAGTGCCGGCTCTTGTTCTGTGTTAGTATTCACTAAGGTATTTTTAAACAAGGTACCTAGTGCCACTACAAGCACACAGATGTGTGGCTTTTTGTAGAAATATCAGGAAAATCTTTGTATTGGAAGTCAATTTTCCTGTAAAGTATAATTCTGCTTTCGTAAAATATTAGGAAATAGCAATATATAGAGTTTCTTGTAAAATACTTTTTTTTTCTTTTTTATAGCTTTAAGTGCTTCATCCAATATTTTTTTCCTTTTTATTGATTTTTTGTTTTGCATGTAGCCCATTGAAACATTAAAATAAATTATAATGCTTACTTATGTGTATAGACAAATGACACCAAAAATACAGCTTGTTCACAAAAAGTAGGTTGATTTAAAAAAAATGGGCATAATGTATTAACTCCTTAATGTATAATATCTAAAGCGGTGTTCTGGAACCTATTCATGCTCATTGGTCCATTGGGGTATCAATAAAAATAGAAAATAAACCTCAAACTTACCTCCCGAATGGCCTCCTTCATTCCCGTGACAGCTCCAGCCAATTACAGGTCAGAGAGGACACGTGCAGGTGAATAGGTCCCAAAACATCCCTTTAAAGGCAACCTGTCACATAGATTATGCCCCCCTTGCTGAGGGCAGCACAAGCCAGTGTCAGACCTGCTGTTCCCAGCGCTGTGTCCCTTATTCTGTAAGATGCAGCAGTTTTAGAGCATTTACCCCTCAAATCATATTCATGAGCAGGTGTTACCTCCACCCACCAAAGGCTAGCTCCGCCCACTGACAGTTATTGACATGTTTCTACCTATTCAAAGTAATAGGTTTATCAGTTGAGGTGGGCGGGGCTAGCCTCCGATTGGCCGGGTTTGAAAAAAACTGACTCTCTGAAGGACTCTTCAAATGACTCTTTTGGCTGAAAACTGCAGATTTGACCCATTAAATACACAAAAAACTACAGCATCTTACAGAATAAGGGACACAGCGCTGGAAACAGCAGGTCTGACACTAGCTTGTTCTGTCCTTGTTCTCTTTAAGGACGAAACTTTTTTTTGAAATCTGACATGTCACTTTACCTGAAAATAACTTTTTAATGCTTTAATCTATCCATGTAATTTTGAGTTTGTGTTCTCATGACACATTGTGCTTTAAGTTAGCAATTAATTTTGACTGATACAATTCTTGTTTATTTGTGAAAAAAATAAAAATATTGTGAAAATTTTGAAAAATTAGCTATTTTCAAAGTTTAAAAATGTCTGCATGTAAGACAGATAGCCATACCCAACAAAATAGTATATAATGAACATCTATAATAAGTTTACTTTATGTTGGCATCATTTTTTAAACATCCTTTTATTTTTTTATGACATTAGCGGGCTCTTAAATTTAGAAGCAAATTTCAACATTTTCAAGAAAATTTGCAACACAGATTCTTTAAGGGACCTGTCCAGTTAGGATGTGGCTTTGAAGGGAGTGTTTGTTAAATGCCCCCATAAATTGCTCCATATCAGAAAATGCACGAATTAAGGTATTCAAAACAATGTTTACAAAGGTTTTTTTTAACCCTTTAGGTGTTTGAAAGAAATTAAAGTAAAGAAAAAAATTAAAAAAAATAACCCTTTTTGCAGATTTTCAATTTCTATCCATTATTTGCTTGAACATTGGAAATTATAACAGGGAATTCTGCTGATTCTGCTGTTTTAAACAATATCCCATATGTGACCCTAGTGTGCTATTTGACTGAACCACAAGCCTCAGAATAGGAGCAGCACCTACAGAATTTTGGAATTTCAATTTCATAAGGTATTTTTAGGCACCATTACAGGTTTACAGACACCCTAAGATGCTTTAACTTAATAAACACCCCTTAAAAACCTCATTTGGGAAACGACACCCCTTAAGAAATATATCCAGGGATGTAGTGAGTATATCAACCCCACAGGTGTTTCACAGATTTTTTTAACATTAGGATGTGAAAATAACACATTTTATTTTTTTCCTATAAAATGCTTTTTTAGCTAAAAATGTTTCATTTTTACAAGGAATCCTAGGAAAAAAAAGACCCCAAAAATGTATTGCACAATTCCTTCCAAGTTCGACAATACCCTATGTGTTGGTGTAAACTGCTGTTGAGTCGCATGGAAGAGAGTACAAGGAAGGGAGCGCTATTTGGCTTTTGAAACATAGATTTTGGTGGGTGCCATGACGCATGTGCAAAGCCCCTAAAGTACCAAAGGTGAGACTTCCAGAAGTCATCCCATCTTGGATTCAACACCCCTCATGAATACCATTTTGAGGTGTATTGTGTATTTTGGGCCCCCCAGGTGTCTTCCGCCATTGTTTGGGGGCTTCATTTTTACAGCGTTCGCTTTGCGGTATGAATAACAGAAAAACTTTGCTTTTACACAAAAATGTGTTTGTAAAAATTTGAGTTTTTATGTTGTCCTAGTCTGACAGCCATAACTTTTGTATTTTTCTGTATAAGGAGCTGATAAAGGGCTTGTTTTTTGCAAAATGAGCTGACATTTTAATTGGTACAATTTTCCTATGACGTTTCATATGACACTTTGATTGCTTTTTATCAAGGATTTAGGAAGGTAGAATGAACAAAATACAGCCATCCTGGTCGTGCTTTTTATTTTTATTTTATACAGTGGTCACTGTGTGGTATGAATGACATGCTAGCTTTACTTAGCAGGTTGATACGATTAAAGTTATATCCAATTTATATGATTTTTTATGTATTACTGCTAAAAACACTTTTATTTAGAAAAAAAAACATGTTTTTGCATCGCCATAGTTTGAGAGCCATAACTTTTTTATTTTTCTGTGTACAAAGTAGTGTAGGGTCTTGTTTTTTGCGGGATGAGTTGACGTGTTCATTAGTACCATTTTTGGGAACACATAACTTATTGATTGCCTTTTTATCTGTTTTTGGGAGGCAGGCTAAAGCAAAATACGGCAATTCTGATAGGGTTTTATATTTTTATTTTTTATGCATAACATGTTAGTTTTACTCAGCTGGGTAATACAATTATACTGATACCCAATTTCAATTTATATCTTTTTTTGTGTTGTAGCAGTTGACAAAAAAGTTTTTTATTGTGTAAAACAATGTGTCACGATTTGCAAATCTCCCTGCCTCAGTCTGGGCCTGAGTATTGGTGTAGTATGCTAGGGTCTGCTGAGCTTGCCTCAAGCCCTCCATGTCCCAGTGATTCTGTGTTCCTGTACCCTAGCCTGATGTTGTCTGTCTGGATCCTGACCCCAGCCCGTCTGATTTTGTGTCTGCCTTGCTTCTGGTTTGGATGTTGTGTTCCCTGTCTCAGTTGATATTCTGCCCTGTGTCTGTGCCTCGTCTGTCATGCCTTCCGGCTGTTCCTGTGTCCCTAGTTTCCCGTGCCTGCATCCAGTCACCTATTCCAGCCTACAGTTCCTCCATTGCTCCTGTGGTCCAGTCTACAGTTCCTCCATTGCTTCTGTGGTCCAGTCTACAGTTCCTCCGTTGCTCCTGTGATCTAGTTTGCTGTTCCAGTCTACAGTTCCTCCATTGCTCCTGTGGTACAGTCTGCTGTTCCAGTCTACACTTCCTCCCTGTCCAAGTCCACAGTTCTACTCCATTCCTCTGCAATTTATACAGTCATTTCTGTGTCTACAACCCCACTGTCCTGTCCATCTGGACTCCATTGTCTACAGGACTGTTGTTCCGTCTTCCAGTACCTGTTCCTCATGTCCTGGACTGTGGCTGGACAGGTATCTGCCCTTTGTGGTTCCAAGGATCCACTCCCCTTTCCATTTATGTTTAAGGACTGACTTGTATACTGACAGTAGTCTGTCTTTCTTGAGACAAAGCCTTACATAGAAACAATGCTTATGCATCATTCTCTGCCGATTAAAGCCATATAAACAGAGCTGTGTAAAGGTTTTCCTTTTGTGTTTATATGACTTTTTGATTGGTTTTTATTCCAATTTATGTGCAGCAGGATGAACGAAAATCTCAATTCTGCCATTTTTTTTTTTTTTTTAACAACGCTCATCATATGGGTTAAATATCATGACAGATTAAAGGTCAGGTCATTACTCACACAGTGATACCAAATATTTGTACTTTTTCTATATTTTTGAACTTTTTTGTGATGATTGGTATTTGTAAAGAGCAGGATTCCTGTTTTACTGTATTTTCTTACACAATATGACTATAATACAATGCAACAAATATCAGGATGAATGATATTTGGCAGTGTATTATGCCAATAAGCTGTTAATCAGCCTGTCAGGCCCTGTCTCCGGGTGGGTCTGACAGGACTTCATAATAGACAACCCATTGTGTGCGCCCCGGTTGTCATGACAACCATCGGAACATTGCAATAGCGTCAAACTCCTTAGCTGCCGCAATGGCTAGTGACCATGGCTAAGGAGTTAAATTGGCATGGAACAGAGTTGTCTCCACTCCGGACCGCACCAGGAGCCTGGTTGTCAATCACCGATGGGCTACTACATCACCACCCTCACACTATACACCTTATTTTAGTCAGAGCCAGATTGATTAAAGGGGCGTTCGGTGACTGAAAAAAGCTTGTTAGTGTGTCAGGGCATGATAAAAAAAATGGTAACATGCAATATATCCAGCAAGTGATCGCTGATGCCTGTAAATAGCTCCATGGTCACGAAAAGATCATCTGCCAGGATCACCAGGACTATCACAGCTCTAATAAGAGGGTTTTCAAGGTAAGTTTTTGTTTTTTCTTCTATTTTCTATCATGGACCGATGGACTAATGAGTCTTTTTGTAGCCACGGAACACAAATTCAAGGTTCAAGGTCCCACTACATCAAAGTGCAGTAGCCTAACAACAACAGAACTACTATGTCCATCCCAAGCTCTTTACCTTGAATATCAAGAGCATCTTGTATCTTATGAAGACATATTTATTACAATGTCTCATGTGCCTTCTAGTGAATGGCTGAATATTGATGTTCAGGCCTAAGCTAAAATCCAGCTGTCAATGGTTTGAGACAAAATTAAATGCAGTGTTCCGAAAGGAACAGAAGCCCTTAATCTGTTATAGTTTCCAACGTAAAGATTACAATGAGTAGCTTTAAAAGCAAATATCATATGGAAAGTCTGTGAAAATCTTGAGATATTTATAGATGTGGAAGTAAAGCAGAACCAAGAAAACAAGTGCTTGAAACATTAATGCCAAAGTCATAATTCACACCATTTGATTTCTTCAAGGAAAAAATATTTACATTCATAAGATGGGTTTATATAACTGAATTTCAAAGAGAATCTCACTCTCCCTACTTCATAATACTGAGCCTTTCCAAACATTTCTGCATATTTTTCTTGTTCGGATGTTAGACATTCTTCAGCTTTCTAAAACTGTTCTGAACTTTCCTTGGAATTGACTTTTTGAGAACCAAGTTGTTCTAAGTTACAGATTGTAGACCTGTTTCCCAAAGAAAAAACTCCAGATAATCTAATGATAAAAACAAAACCTACAACAATTTATTACCTTACAAGTTAAACAAATTTGGAAGGGTGGAAAATCACTGAAAATGGTTGACCTCACCAGTTCTCATAGGGATAATTGTGTGGGTGCAATGTGACTTATCCAGGAGAATGGAGACAATTTTATTAAAGACAATCATGCTGGAAAATCAAATGATTTTGTGTGCATTTGTGTGTATTTATATATGAGCAATTTTATCTGAAGCTTCACCTATGATTAACATAATATGACCAAACATCCATAAAAGTGTGTAAAACATTGTGTCTTTGCCTTCTTACATGTTTTTAACTACTTTTTTTTCTATGCATCACTGAAACAAATCAATTCTTTCTATCTGGACACCACCACCAAGCTGCTGTTGATACCAATTATTCATATTATGGGCCACATGTATGAAAACTGTCTAGGTCTAAAACTCACTTTGTTGCCCATAGAAACCAATCAGAGTGCCCCTTTCATTTCATATAGAGCTCTGGTAGAATGCAGGAGGCACTGTGATTGGTCGCTATAAGCTACAAAGTGAATTTTAGACCTAGACAGTTTTCATACATGTCCCCTTATGTGTCTACATGATAGTTTTATTTTGTAGTTGGGCTGCATGTCTAATACAAACATTTAGGTGGTAAGATCTGACTCAACCCTTGTTAATAACAGGTAAATATCAAATAATATGCTGATTGTCCAAGTCTAGTGAATACGTTTAAATCTTCCAAAGAATCGGGATATGCCTGTCTATAGGTAGAGGGAACAGGTCATGTCCTATTGATTACTTAGGTGATAGGATCTGCCACTTCCTCCTCTAGCTGTAATCACACACCTAGTGGCATCCACACGGCAGGGTTTTCAGTCGGAATTTCAGATGGTTTTTGGATTTGAAAACCATCTGTAATCTGACTGTCAACCCTCCTCATAGACTACAATAGAAAATCCGAGCTGATGGCAAATCCGACCATCTAAAAATCTTAGAACATGTTCATTCTTATGCCCGGTTTTCAGGAAGAATATAAACTGTTCAATGCAAAGGGGGATGGCTCAATCTGCAATCTGCGGGCGGAAAACTACCTTTACGTTAAAAAAAACGACAAAATACTGATTGGATAATCCGACCGTTATTTTGTCAGTACCGTGTGGACGAACCCTTAGTGTAACTTCATCATTGCCTTTGTATAAATCAGAACTCAGGTTAACAGTTACAGAAAAATGTACTCCCTAGTATACCAAAGTACTATTTATCATAACAATGTATTGCTTCAAAGATAAAGGATATTGCAATGTTGCATCTTAGGCCTGGTTCCCATCTGCATTGGAGGTTCTGTTTGGAGCCTCTGTCACAGAGAAACATATGGATTCGTTTCGCAACAGACATCTATGGCACCCAGGAGACCCCTATTGACTGCGATGGATCCATCAGGTTCCTGTCGTGGTGGCCATCGTTGTAACGGAAAAAATAGCACAGCTTACTGTACTATGTTTTCCGTCATTCTAGACTGACCAGAACCTCCAATGTTGATATGAACCAGGCTTTATGTTTACACACACTTAGAAAACAAGATTTAATAGAATAAAGTTTGCCTCAACTAATGCTTGGGTTGATATTTCATCAGTATATGTTCCCATTAATTTGTATAGCATGAAAACTGATGCATCACTCTTTTTTAAATGGCAAAAGATCCATTTTTTAAGCATATCTAAAATATAGGGTGAGCTCTGTTCATGTTAGTTATTTTGCTTCTGTTGACAAACCCTAAGGGCATGTCTCCACGGCATGGTTTTTCGGCCGGTTCTTCAGCCGGTTTGCGGTTTTTCAGACCGCTTGAAAAACCGGCCGAAAATTAGCACAATTGTGCTCTATGGAAAACCCCACTGCACGGGTCTTCCGTCCGGCGGTTTTGCCGCTGGCGGTCCGGCGGCAAAACATTATAGAAGCACAATCTTCCGTCCGGTTTTCGGACGGAATCTGTGCTTCTGAATGTGAAGGGGGAGGGCTTTTCTCCGCTCATCGAAGAGAAAAGCCATCCCCGTGGGGACGGCCGCAGAACAGGCCGGTTTGTCCTTTGCCGTGGGGATGCGCCCTAAGGCTATGTCTACACAGCACTGGATTCTAATTAGTATTTAGTATCTGCCAAAAATCCAACTGTATCCAATGCATGTGTATGTAGACTGCAATGAAAAAATCCAAGCTGATTCTGGTGGATTTTCAAACCTGTTGGATCTTCGGCAGAATTGCCATTGGATTCCTGTACATTCAATATACGAGGCCAATGGCAAATCTAAAAAAAACAAACCATGGCTTTTAGCACCAAAAACGTGGTCCAGTGATGTTAAAATGCCATTGGATTTTGGATGGAATTTTAACATTGCTCTGTAGACATAATCTTAAAGGGTTGTCCAGTGAAAATAAAATGTGTTCTTAATATTACCTTTCCCAAAGTTAGGCACTTTTGTAATGTACTTTAATAAAATTTTCTGTAAACTTACTGCAGTTCTACAATGGCTTTATGCTGAGAGGAAACTCAGCAGTTCCGTGTGTCTAGATACACAGGAAACAGCTCCATGTGGAGCTCAAGGGATCATGTGACCAAAGGGGTGTGGCTTTTTCAAGACAACCTTTGAACTTATCTCCCAGTTGTTCTGCTTCTCAAAGCTTTTCACATGAGGGATAAAACAGGGGCTGTACTCTGAGACTGAAGTGGTGAGGGAATAAAATATACAAAGCACAGCAAAGGATCCTGGGCTTGTAGTTTTACATGACAAAGGGAACAGCTTTCAGACAGGAAATGCAGCTGCTTAGCTACAGAGAGGGAAAGCTACATACATCACAGGAAAACCACAAATTAGCACAGACAACATCTCAGGGAGATGAATAAAGTGTTACGGCTGCCCCCGCGACCCCCGTATCGGGTTGCGGGCGCATCCGCACCCCTGCAGCGTCTCCTGCTGCAGGCAACGGCGCAGCCCCGTCTCCGGCACACTCGCAGCTCTGGACGGCACTTACTCTGCCACGCTCCTGTTCTCGGCCGGGCGTGCACTCCTGTTGACGGCCGTGTGCGCGTTTGCACCCTAGTGCGCGCGCGTGGTACTGCAGTCAGGCTTAAAGGGACAGCGCGCCGATGATTGGTTTTCATCGGGCGCTGATCCTATTTAAGTCTTGCCCCTTCCCACTATCCTTTGCTGAATCGATAGTGCCCTTTGCCTTGAAAGGAAGCGTTCCCGTGTATCTTGTTGTCTACTGAGTACCGTACCTTCTGCCTCAGTCCCTTGACCACGAACCATAGCCGCCTGTCCTGACCCTCTGCCTGTCCCCGACTACGAGCCTGCTTCACGATTCTGTACCACGCAACACCTCGGCCGCCACTGCGAGCAAGTCACATCCGGGGTAGTGACCTGGTAGACTCCCGCCGCAGCAAGTCCATCCCGCTTTGCGGCGGGCTCTGGTGAAAAGCGGACCCACTTAGATTCCGCTCCCTGGCGTGGCTTACACCATCGCTTGCGGTGATCCAGAGATCCACTTCCACATACAGTTACATAAAGTCTCAAGCAAGCAATTTGAGAACTATTGTTTTTTTTGGTTTCCTTTGATAGGGACAAAGTTCACAGTAAGAAGTAAGAAAGAGCCTTGCTATAGCTTGAAATCCTGTAAATACAGCTGGATCCCCAGAACTATTACATATGATTGAAGAGGGTGGAATGTACAGTAGCACTGAGAATTTAATACTGCTCTTAATTCATTTATTTGGGAATTTTTAAGAACAATGGGCGACGTCTATGAATTTGCGTGCACCATTTTTTTAACTTGGCACCAACACACCAGTTCTAAATTGATATAAAGGAGTGTATAATACTACAGTATGAATGAAATTGTTATGCGGCAAACATTTTGGTGCATTGAGTGTAACGCACCAAACTTTGTATGACAGTTTCACATCAAACTTTGGCGCATTCTAGGCACATTAAAATGTGTCTTGCCATCTATGGAACAGCATGCCAGCAGTTTTATGGTGTAATATATGACAAAAAAAAAATGCATGTGAATTCATAGATGTCGCCCAATATATTTATGGTGGATTGAGTTCGTATAACATATTAATAGTCAGGACCAGTGATGATTATACTCTTTCCAATATGCATGTGACTTTACAAATGCGCACATTAATTCCCTACACATGCTGGAGAAACAAACCCATTCAAATGCATGGACTTGAATTTCAGTTGCAGACATTTCTGCAACAAATCTGCCATACTATTTTTTCCTTATTTTTAGAAGGTAACAAACAAAGCAAATAAAGTATAGATATGCTACTACTAATAAGTATGAGCAAAATATGTACTGTCTACAAAGAATGGAATGAAATCGTGCCCTCCTATTCCCCTCCCCATCACAACATGCTGGGAGTATTTTACAGGTTAGCTGTCAATAGTGTTTGTGGCCTTTACGTCTTTTGCCTGCCTTTTGGTAAAAGCCCCTTTAAAGGGCAGTTGCTGTCAAATACAGACTGACCGCCGTAAAACAAATATTAACCTTGGCTGGTAATACACAGGGCAATACTGGTGCAATTTAAAAAGGGGCCCGGCCAAAAGGGGCCCTCACCCCCCCCATTACTGACATAATTACAGTTACTGATTTTAAATTTTTCCATTTAGAAGTGAATTTATGCCCTCCACGCGTCTCACTTTACCGAGATAGGGTCAAGCATCTGTAATACGCAAGGAAAAAAGGGGAAGCTTCATAAGGCGCACATTAAAATGAAAGCTCACCGATAACAGATGAAGTCAGCACGGACCACACGGGTGTAGAGAACAAGGTGCAAAGAAGAAAGCCAGCCAACTTGAGTAAATATAATCCAGTTATGGAGAGGGTAAAAAGACAAAAAAGGCAAATACTCTATGCTTTCAGGCCCAATGTTGTGGCCCCTTTGTCGTAGCTAGATAAAGGGGCCCACATGCATTGGGCCAGAAATGCGTTTGATGATTTGCCTTTTTTGTCTTTTTACTCCTCTCCCAATAAACGTGGATTATATTTATACTTAAGGTGTCAGCATTAGGGAGGAATAAACTGCTATGACAATGTAGGAGGAGAGGGACAGGGGAGTCCTTGAAAAGGGTAGTATTTGTCTCCACTAGCAGTGTCTTTTTTTTTATTGTGACCAATTTCATTTCTTAAATGTTCATTATTGTTAAGCTAATAAATTGTTGTTTCTTTAATTCCTAGACTAGTCTTCCTTCTTTGCCAACCGGACTCTCTTTCTCCAGGTTGAGTATAGCTGAATCTCCTAGCTTCCTCCTCCTTCTCCTATTATTATCCCCTCATTCCTTCCCTCTTTTTTCCCCGTCTTTTTTCCTTTTTCTCCTCATTTTTTTTATTCCCCCTTTTTTTGTCCGTGTGCCTTACCCACTTTGCCATGTACCTGATCTATTATTACCTATTTCTTCTTATACACTAATCGTAGTCCCTTCTTCTCTTTCCTTTTCCCCGTCTTTCTACTTTTATTTGACCTGCTCCTTATCCATATTATCCCCCTCTTTTACTTATATCTCTTATTTTGTCACTTAATTCCCTGATTCCTACTTGCCCCATCATCATTCCTCCTATTATTCCTATTTACTTTTCTTTCCTTTATTTCACTCACTTGCCTATCTATTCACCTATTATGTGCTTTCTCCCTTCAGATCACTTCATCCATCTTCCATTCTTACTGCGCATGCGCAGGTATCCCGCACATGTCCAATACTCGTTCTATTCTGCTCTTACCCTCACTTTACTTGTGTTGTATCTGCACCTTTGCGGACTTCCGTTTTCCAGTGCAGACTCTCCTATCTTGCACGCCCTTTTGTCCCTTCTCTAACCTCCTACTGCCCTTTGTCTTACCCCTTGTTCTATCTTACCTCTGTTCCCTCCCATCCTTTTCCTCCCTTCCATCCCTACTTTTACTTTGCTGCATTGTATACTCATTGCTATTATTCTTTATTTATAGATGTCATTTTGTAGTCTCATTCTAACAATATTATGCAGTAATCTTTTCCCCTACCTTTCTTATACCTATAATGTGGAGGGATTTGGCATAATTTTCTCTGCTCTGTAAATAAAATGTTATACCTTAATATCATTTAAATCAGTGTGCCGGTGTACACATATTTTCTAGAATTTTGGTCTAATGACCATTTACACCAGAGCACCCAACCTCTTAAGGTGTTTGTGACTTTTATGTTCTACATGCTCCTGATATGAAGTCACTATGTTCATGAAGCATACTACCATATGTAATGCACGTTAGTAATCTACATAGGGACGCAATTGTTGCAACGTCACCATGTCTAGGAGATATGTTATACAGCCTATGATAAGATTCTACACAGGGATGTAATAACTGTGATGTCATTGCGTCAAGGAAGCAAATTATTTAAATTAGCCATGTGTCCGACTGGCACATGCAAGAGAGGATACGGGGGAGCTGTTTAATGTGTGTCTCCTAGCTATTTGAACCCTATTCATGGTCTTTTGTATTCTTTACCACTATTCATCTTTATCCCCTAAAGAACCACAATCTAAATGCAGGGATACACGTTGGATTATTATGATATATTGGTTTTAGTATAGGGACCCATATGGGATAGCCTTTGTTAAGCGGGTGCACCCTTCTCACCTTCTCGAGGTGGGTATTCCGCTGTTTAGGAATGATAGGGATAGGGATTCCTTTGGATCTCTTTTCCTTATATAAGGATGAATATTGGATTTTGAACTACTTTGAGGAAAATAACATCTGTGAATACTCCACATTGATGGCGGTCATGTGAGTTTTACATACCATTATGTTATTCTATTTCTTTGTATAATTAATCCATTATATGTCTACCCATGTACCCTGTTTTTATATGATTGCTGTCTGGGCACTGTGTATTTAAAGTGATATAAGTGAAAGTTAAGTTTTAACCTATATAGATGTTTTCAATAATACTTTGGTAGTTTTTGAGGTTAATTATTTTCAATCAGTGATATGTATTCTAGGTAGGAGACAGCTAAAAAACTGGCAAAGTCTGTATTCTTGTTCCATAAAGGGTAGCATCCCACCAAGTGAGCAGTAAACACTAATAGTGACATGTCTGAAAAGAGGCGCCACCACGCCGGTTTTAAGATGCATTAAATGAGTCTATAGTGCGCCTGAATGAACCTGTCAAAAATCTGGCGCGTGGCATGCCTTGCATAGCATAATTGATGCGCCTAAATTAGGCGCACAGAATAAGTTAGGTACATAGCATATCATTGCCAGCATATCTGATACGCTTACTTTAGGCGCATTCAAATGTGTCGTGCCTGGTGAATACTGCGTCTAGTTTTGGTGTAATATAGTTCATTAATATAGAGAATAGGGTACCAACAGTTTATTGGTGCAAAATACACCAACAAAATGGTGCAGCCCTAATGGGACATGTCATTCTAAATGTATTGTGCAATTGTGAAATGTAGCTTTCAAGCATGTTGTGTCTCTATGTGAGAAAAAAATAAAGCTATTTATTCAAAAAAGTTTTGCATTATTTCAGTGGGATGTCACCCACCCTCTCCCTATACCTTTAACTTTTCTCATATATACTATGACATCCATTCACTTGCAACAAAGCGTCCTGATGTTTGTCTCTGAATATATAGTAAATAACTATTAGGCTATGTTCACACGACTTATTTGGGCACGTATTTCAGCCCGTAATTTGCGCAGTACGCCGCGAATTACGGGCTGAAATACGTGCCCAAATCATTACGGTTATCCACAGTTCTCATAGAGAACTATGGAGTACGTCTCCTCTCCCCGCTCGTAATGATAGTGAGCTTTTGTGAGCTTTTGCTCATTAGTTATCTGCACCTGTTCTATCTTTCCCAAGTAGCACTGGGGCTTCTGTTGCCTATTACTGGGTTCAGTCTATAGTTCAGCCATTGAGCTGTAAGTGTGGCCTTATTGATGTGTCATTATTTTATCTAATATACCGATTATTTTTCCAGGTTTCACAGCACCATTGAATAATAATACCTATACACTTGGTGAATCTAAGGATCTTGGAATGGGTGTATCTATCAACAGAGCAGCTGAAATGGTCCCCAGAGGTTGGGGGGGGCACCTATCATGTGAATTTTCTGATGTATAGCATTATTATTCATATAATCAATTATTGTTACTTATGCTGCTGTTATTGGTGGGAGCTCATCTAATCTTACTATGGACCTTCAGGAATTCTAGTTATGCTTCTGTACCTGGGACAATAAAATACATTAGAAACCATAAGTATGTTATTAAATCTACTACAGCAACCAGAGGATTACATGTTTTCAAAGAGTAAAAATCGGAATACTTCTAAACAAAGATTTATCTTTTCCATCCAGTATGTCTGCACTTTTAGACCAAAACAGTAATGCAATTAATCATTTTCTCTTCACTAGATTAGAGGCTTGTGTGTTGCAAAGCATCTGCTGTGCTGCTCCATAGAATGTGACACCAAAAGATCCAGTCTCCTTATTTAGACAAATTGAAAAGCAGCATAAAACTGTTTTATTTTTTCTAGTGGTTGCAAGAATATACAATGAAATGAATAGCTGTATAATATATTGTATATTATACTTAATATTCTATTCAAATACCTATGAATATTTTATAATATGTTGTTTTAGAAATAAAGGGCAATATGTATGATCCAGGCACTTAAGGCGACATGTATGGTTTTTGGTGCCCAGGCAGCAATTTGATTGCATGCATTAGTAGCGTAGAATGCGCCTGAATCTATGAACCTGTTCTACTGCGGGTCATAGATTTAGCGGTTTCTAGCTACAAAGCGACAATTCAGGCTCAAGTAAACCACTTTTAAAAGGGTTTACCTCTTCCAGCAGTAATGCGCCTGGATTTGCCATACTAAAGACATAAATGTGTAGCTTTGTACAGTTGTAGCACGACAGGCCTCCAGAACGCTCCCCAATCTCAGGCACATTATAAAGTGCCTAATTATGGAGTGTGCCTGCTCATACTTTGAGCGCACAGGGCTGCACCAATTTTTGGGCTGAAAAGACACCAGATAACTGGTGCAGCCCCATACATACATGTCACCCATAGAGGCCAGGTATAAATAGCTTTAAAGCAGTGTAGAATGCTCCTGAATTTATGAACCTCTTCTACTGCGGGTCAAAGATTTAGCGCTTTCTAGTTCCAAAACGACATCTCAGGCTTAGGTAAACCACTTATATATTGGTCTACCTGTTCCAGCAGTAATCCATTTTTGCTGTCCACCTGTCATAAATGTGTAGAATCATACGGTTGTGGTGCGAAACACCTCCAGAACGCCCCCACATCTTGGGCGCATTACAAAGTGTCGCGGGCGCTGCTAAATGCACCTAATTTTGGAGTGCGCTTGCTCATACATCTAGAGAACAGGCTGCGCCAGTTTTTTGGCTAAAACCACACCAGAATACTGGTGCAGCCCCGTACATACATGTCACCCAAAATGTTTTACAGTTTGAAGAAAGTAAGATTTTTACTATAATCTTTTATGGTGTGAGCCTGTGCAGATACCAAATATACCACAACATTAAAGGGATTTTACCACAAAGAAATTTCATACCTGGTTGTCCTGCTTTAGCTTTCAGTGTGTTCAAAAGGGGGCATGTATGAATTTTTGAACTACATATCATGTGACCCAACAGGCTTGACATCATCACCGTTCCCCATAGAGTAGCTAACTCTAGTCAAAGTTCTGTTTATGTAAAGAGTTGGGAGCAGCTAAAATTTAAAGGGGATTTATCGCTTCTTTAGTTTGTGTGTTTCATTGTGCTCTCAGCTTCTCAGCTCTACAAATTCAGGGGCGTATCTTCCCCTCCCAGCTGGGTGTTTCTTAACTGAAGGGGGATGACATCATCCCCCCCTTCAGTGTTCATGCTCGCTCCCGAGGCTCCCACCCCCAAGTCCCCATGTCACTGTGTCGTTCACCCAATGCAGTCTTATTTTGTAAGTATGTTTACATACCACAGGCTTGCATTCAGTCTAGACAATCTTCTATTAACTTAGAGCACTGATCTCTGATCCTCTCCCAGCTGGAGGTTTGTTACAATTGAATCCAGTCTTCTATGAACTCCTCCAGAGCAGCACAGATCTCCCTTCTATGTTTACACGCAGGAGCATTTAGGCATCGAGGCACAATTCTGCTGTTTTCTGATTGTAGAAGCCCTTCAGTATTATTTTGTTTCTTCTGGCTGTGCAGAGTGAAATTGCTGTTGGTCCCTTACTTTGAATGAGAGAGCCAGCCTAATGCTCCTTCTAAGTTTGCAATAGGCACCGATGCACAATTCTGCTGTTTTCCGATTGTAGAAGCAGGTACAGTGCCTCTGTGTTTCTGCTGGCTGTGCAGAGTAAAATTGTGTTGGTCCCTTACTTTGAGTGAGAGAGGCAGAAATACGACCGGGGGCCAGACAGAATGTAAATTAGTAGAGCTGCCAACCAATGACATGAAAGGAGGAGGAACAGGCACTGGGGAACTGTGTTTACAAAAAACAAAGATAAGGGAGACTGTGAAAACAAGACAGCTTTGCTAATGACATCTAATTGCAAAGATGCTTGTTTTCACTATCCCCTTATTCTGAAGACCATTTAATGAAATGATACACCCCCTTTAACTAAGTGGTTAGAAATTCTGCCTTTCAGCATAAGGGTCCTAAATTCAAATCCCTGAGGGAACCAACATGGATTATTTTCTTCTCAATGCACATACCTGATTGAGGTTTCTTTTTTCTTTTTATTTATTTGCACTCTTTGACTTACGACTGTCACGGAGCACACCTTGGCCCCCACACTGGGCCGTGGACGCACTCACACTGCCCGTTCCCAGCAGCTCAGTACTCACCTGTCCCTGCTCCTGCGTCTCTGCCTTCTCATCCTGAGTGCAGACGTGCGTGCACTCACTTCTTTGGTCATGTGCTTGTCAGCTCCAATGGAAAATAAGTCCATAGAATCACGGGTCTGTAGTAAACCAGTGCACTTCTTTCATAGAGGAACTCAAGTGCAACACAATACAGACAAGACACTGAGCAGCTTCTCCAGTGTCCTCACTATTAGACAAAGGCTCTGTGCTGAGGAAAGGCCTGTGCTAGTAGTCCCTCTCTCAGAAGGCTGGTATGCTGGCTAAAGCACTCCTGTCCCAGGGTCTGTGGCTCAGTCACCTGGATTGTTACACAAACACTCTGGCAGAGTATCTTCTGCTAACCACTGGTCTCTGTCTTCAAAACCACTAAGGGCTCTGAGTGCTAGCCTTTAATACAGTATCTAGATGATTTAGAATCTTCCAGTAGGTGGGTTAGAGTTGAGAAGCACAAACCTTACAACAATATTGTTACAATTTCAGTCTCTCATACATTTGTATAGAGCTTCCATTCTGGTCTATGGTAATGACTCAGCATCTTTTCCAGATGGTGCAAAGGTCACTGTCTGAGATTTTCTCACTAAAACTTAACTGTGCATCTTCTAGTAAAGTAGAAAGTTTCCAACTTCTCATTTCATAGATAGCAAGTCTTGGACTGTTTTGTATTAGCTGTCTATGTGTGAACCCTTCCCATAGTGCAGATGATACAGTACATTAACATAACATATTATAATAAACAATTTAAGCTGAGTTTAACAATATAAGACAATAAAAAGTACATAACAGTATAAACCATGGTACCAGGATAGTAATGTGTAGATGGCTTTGCATAGTAGAAATATGGTGAACATTAACAGAACATATTATAATAAACAATTTAAGTTTAACAATGTATAATAGTATAGAAGTACATAAAAGTATAAAAGGAGAAGATGTGGATGAAGTGAGGGGTATAGGTAATTTTAAAACTTTGTTTTCCTCTATTGCTCCAGAATATGTAACCCATGAGCCATAAACTAAATGAACTAATCTGCTCTAAAAGGAATATTTTACTTCTCATCCCAGGAGTAGGCCCAAAAGTTCCTTTAAATGTTGTGAAGGCCCTAAGTTGACCAAGGAGCTGAAAATGGAATCGGAGGCTGTTGGGAGGACTCCAGAATACTCCAGTTAGTGTTTTGTCATAAGTGGAGACCAGGATTGGCCGCAGCAGGACGATTAAATAACCTTGCTCTGCTCAGGCCAATCCCTGTATCCTCCAGTGACAATGCAATACCAGAGCATTCTGGAGTCCTTCCAATGCCCTCCAGTTCCATTTACAGAGCATTGGTTAACTCGGGACCTTCACAACACCCGCTGGAACTTTTGGGCCTACTTCTGGCTGGAGCCAAAGCCTAAATTTGAAAGAGCAACCAAGGGGAATAGTATACACCAGCCTCCAGGTGAAGTAGTAGACCCGGGGCTCTCACTGGTCTCTTAGATGGGGAGAGAACTTACCCGGAGTGTCTCAGAGCTCACCACTGTAGGCGTAGGATGCCTGGGAGGTGTCTAAGAGAAGGCAGGAGATGTAGGTCACAATCTCTCAGCATCTGTACTGAGGCTTAGAATGGAAATATAGGGCAACATGCATTAAAGGCATAGAAAGCGCCTGATTTATGAATTCATAAATCAGGTGCGTTCTAGCACTAGGGCGACATTTCTGGCTCAGGTATACCACTTTGAAAGTGGTATACTTGTTCTAGCAGTAATGCACCTAGAAATGCCGTAGCGAAACTATAAATTTGTAGCTTTGCTATGGTTCTAGTGCGCCCCGCCGCGCTATGTAATGTGCCCAGGAGTAGCATGTGTGGGAGATTTAAAAATGTATGAACAGGGCTGCGCTTGATATCGGGCTAAAAAGACACCAGATATCTGGAGCAGCCCCATTCATACATGTCGCCCACAGTAACTAGGACCTATTTTTATTACTAGGGGTTAGTCTACTCCAAAAACCATGAAAAATATAGCTATGGTTTATTATCAGAGTAGGGCTTATTTTTGGAGAAACACAGTTATGAACAACTTTTTGAACAAGTGCACAATACATTTCAAGGTTCTGTCCCACCAATTTGTCTCAGATTGAGCGAAGGTGGCGTTCATCATCTCCCTGCTCTCAGCTGAAATTCTGGGCTATGTCACCCTCCATGTGGGAACAAAGGGATCCTCTGACAACCAGCTTGACAGACTTCCTGGCTGCCTTCTCAAGGTATTTGAAGAACCAGGTCGCACTATCTCCACTGCATCCTCGCTTCTCCGCCTTCATCAGGGCAATTCTATTGTGGGACATTATGCAGTACAGTTCTAGACCCTGGCATCTAAGCTGGTGTGGAACAATGAGGCCCTGGTAGCAACCCTTTTGGAGGACCTGGTCGGTCGTATCAAGGACGAGCTTCCTTGTGTGACCTGCCCACCAGCCTGGACAACCTCATCATTCTGACCACCTGCATTGATGTCTGCCATACAGAATGGCAGCAGGAGATACGGCAACAATGGGAAGCTTCCTGATTCCGCAGAGTTCCCCGCCTGGCACTTGTCCTACAGCAGCCTCTTCAACCTGTGTCCTCCGCTACATGGGAAGAACCCATGCAAGCTTTGAGAGCCCATCTGTCAGAGGAAGAAAAAGCCTGCAGGCAAAATCTAGACCTGTAACCTCTTGGGGTGCCAAATAACACTACCCAGTCCTTCCGTAAAACTTCAGATCCTAAGAAGATCATGCAGCCTTTTGTTAACACCTCCTGGTATCTCTCCTCTCGACTAGCAGGTACCCTGGGGGCTTTGGATGTCTGTATCCCATAACCTGGGAGCTTTCCCTCAATCATATCCTGACACCATGCCCTGGTTACTCCCTTGGTAACTGTGCGTCAGAGTTGGGGGTGAATTTGTCCTCTATCTATTTCTCTCCCTCGGGCTTTAGGGGACGGGGGCCGTGTGACGATCTCACAGCATTGTATCAGCACAGTATTTGTTTTCACTTTTTATCCCAGACCTTACTTGATTACATAGGTGTATGTGATTATGTCTCTTATACATAACTGCGTATGGGTACCACTGGTCTGTGTTGGTTTTGTGGGGTGTTTTGTTGGAGGGGGGGTCTACTTTTTTATTATTTTTTGTTTTATTTCTTTAGTGAATTTGGAGCTGTCTTTTGCTTCATCATCATCATTATTATTATGATACCAAAGTATGTCATTAGTGCTATTTTGTATTGCTTAGTACTTTTCTTATTTGTACTAATGATGCCTTATATACTGGCAAATTCAAATCAATAATGTTTTGTTATTTAGTTTACAAAAACCACTTTCCCACCTAGGCTAGCATGGGAGAACCAAGCCTGCAAACCTGTTCTCAACAATACAAAACAAAAAGCTAGTCTCCAGCTTCATACTACAAGTAGGAAAAAGAAGTAAAATATAATTAAATGTCCCTGATGGCATTATAATGAATCTTGATTACATGTACCACAAGTTTCTATTGCGTGAGCTAACAAGAGCGATTCCAGTAATTGTTCCTTAGATCACTAGTCCTGGTTAAACACAGTAAGTAGATTCACATATTAAATAGGCAGTGTATCCTCCCATCGTTTGCCAAGGTTAGTAAGATATTTTTAACCCCTACTCCAGCCCTGCTAAATTTCATTTTAATTAAAACAAAAAAGGACAAACCCAAACACCAACTCATTAATAATGGAAATATACATCGTGTCTCTTTGTTGAATGATGCCTTATATTATTTCTTTGTGTATCAATTAGTATCTCATCTAATGGACAGTTATTATATGTTTTTGTTATTGTAAAATTTAATAAAAATTATGTTTACAAAAAAAAAAACTTCAGATCCTAGGCTTCATGGGAGAGGCAACCCTGGGCGAGGAACCTTGTTCTCCACATATAACAATGTTGGTTAACTTAATCCTCCCATCTAGCTCCAGTCTCCCGATTGCTGCCTTCATGGACTGGGACTCTTCACTGGAAACTTTATCCATCCTGCATTAGTTGACAAATATAATCTGAAGGTGGTCCGCCTGATCAGGCCCCTCTCCATCTCCGCAGTGAATGGGGAGATTCTCTCATGTACCATCCGGTACCACAAAGTTTCTCAGTCTGCATGTGGGAGTTCTGAAACAAGAGCGGATCTCTTTCCTCATGCTATCCTGTTACACCAGAACTCTACTGGGAGTCTCCTGGTTAAATTCACAGTCCAAGTATTGATTGCAGAACTGATGAAGTTACACACTGGAGTGCCCAGTGCTTTTCCTCCTTCCCCTCAGTTCCTCGTCCAACTTGTTTAGTCAGTGCCTCGTCATTTTGGGCGGCCAGACTCCCTGCGTGAAATTATGTGAATGTCTTCTGCAAGAAGCAGGCAAAGACCCTTCCTCCTCATTGGCCATAGGACTGTCCAATAGTGCCGGGTACCACCCCTCTTTGCAGTAGGGTGTATCCTCTGTCCCGGCCTGAGACTGAATCCATGTTGACTTACATTTAGGAGAACCTCAAGAATGGCTTTGTCTGCAAATCATCCTCAACCATTGGTTTCTTCTTTGTTAAGAAGAATAGAAGGTCCTTGTGGCCTTGTATTGAGTATTGGGGTCTTAACAAGATCACCATTAAAAACTGCTGCCTAATTTCTGAGATTTATGACTTAAGAGGCCATTGTCTTCTCCAAACTTGACCTGCTGGGTGCCTACAATCTCATCTGCATCCAACAGGTGTATGAATGGAAGACCACCTTTAACACTCGGGATAGCCACTTTGAGTATCTTGTTATGCCCTTTGGTCTCGATCGGTCTTTCGCTACAAATTTGTCCTGGTCTATCTAGATGACCTTTTGATCTTCTCCAGATCTTATTGTGCCCACATCCGCTGGGTTCTTGCCCGTCTGTGGGACAACCATCTCTATGCCAAGCTGGAAAGGTGCCTTTTTGAGTGTTCAAGTCTGCCATTCCAGGCGTACATAGTCTCAACACAAGGTCTTCAAATAGACCCCAACAAGCTGATTGCAACACTAAACTGGTCACACCACGTGGGCCTCCATGCTATCATGCTATCTGTTTCATCAGATTTGCAAACTACTACCGCCATGTAATTCCACACTTTTCCACCCTAGTAGAACCTATTGTCTCACTCACCAAGAAGAGCAGTAACCCCCGCTTGTGGACACCTGAAGCAGAAGAAGCCTCCGCCTCCTGAACTGTACTTCATCGCCCAGACCCTGAGAAGCTTTTATCCTAGGTCAGGGAGTCATCCTCTTACAAAAATCTGTCAAATGCAAATTCATTTCCTGAGGCTTATTCTCTAAAACTTTCTCTTCTACTGAGAAGAACTATTCCATCAGGGACTGGCAACTGCTGGCCATTAAATTGGCTTTCAAGAGTGGCAACACCTTTTGTGACAATCTTTACTGATCAAAAGAACTCTTGTTTATATGAAAATGGCTGAATGCCTAAAACCCTGTTCAGCCGACTGGTCTTTGTTTTTTTCTTGTTTTAACTTCAATCTTCACTTCCAACCAGCTGCCAAGAACATTAAAGCAGATGCACTGTCCCGAGCCTCTGACACAACAAATTCTTTACTGGATCCTAACACATCATTTCTCCTGAACATCTCAGCCTTGGAGCCCCATTAAAGCTGTGGTAAGTTCCTCTGGAAAGGACATTTGTGCATTCTGCACTAAGAAAATGGATCATGTCCTGGGGCCATGCCTCCGTATTGTCAGTGACTCAGGTTTCTGCAAGTCCCTTGACCTGATCTCTCAGCACTACTGGTTGCCAACCTTCTCACAGGATGTTAAGGACTTTGTGGCCTTATGTCCCAACTGTGCCCAAAATAAGAGCTAATGCCTAAGACGCGCTGGTTTCCTATTGCCCCTAATGGTGCCTGATGTTTCCTGGACCCATATCACCATGAACTTTGTGGCTGATCTTCCACCTTCCTCAGGATGTTCTGTCATCTGGGTTTTTGTGGACCGCTTTTCTAAAATGACGCACTTTACACACCTGCCAGATCTTCTGTCTGCACCTCATCTGGCTGCTTTATTCCTTCTGCACATTTTTTTGACTTCATGGTATGTCACCCATATCGTCATAGAGGAGTGCAGTTTACTTCCCAACTGCATATAATTTTGGACCTGCCTTTGCCTACCACCCTCAGTCCAATGGCAAGATTGAACGGGTCAACCAGATACTCGGGAACTATCTACACAAATTTGTGTTGGCATGTCAAAATGACTAGGTGTCTCTCCTTTCCAGGGCTGAGTTCCCCTACAATAATCATTCTAGCGAATACTTAATAAAGTCACTCTTCTACATAATGTTTGGCCAGCATCCTCATTTCCTTCTGCCTCTTCCTGCCTCCTTGGATGTACTGGTGGTTAACACTCAAGTATGTGATTTTGTTCAGATTTAGCAACATGCTTGAAGAAGTCCACTCCAAGCCTCTGTGTGGTTAAGTAATCAGGCAGACAAAAAACGCATTGCTCCTCCTAGGTACCAGCCTGGGGATATGGTCTCTCTTTCTTCTAAACACATCCACCTTCGAGTACCAAATCTAAATCTGGCACCTTGTTATCTTGCTTCTTTTTCTATTCTTCGTTGGATCAACCCAGTGTCATATAAGCTCAGTCTACCTCCCTCCCTCCATATCCCCAATTTGTCTCATATGTGTTTCCTCAAGCCACTGGTCCTTAATCAGTACTCCTGCAAAGTGATTTCTCCATCCAGCTTGCTAGTACCAAAGACTCCTGTGAGGTTAAGGAGATCCTGGATATGCAGTGTACCAGAGGCAAATTCTATTACCACGTAGACTGGAATGGCTATGGCTCTGAGAAGAGATGCTAGGAGCCACAAGAAAATATGGACACTCCCACACTCATCCAACAGTTTCATAGGCTCTGATTCTGCAAGAGGAGGGTTCCTAAAGGGGGTAATGTAATGACATGGGCCGTTTCCCAGTCTCTATGTCAGGTCATGCTGCGGTCGAGATGTCGGTCTGTTGTCATGTTGCTCCCAGTCCAGGTTCTCCCACTCGGGTACTCATCTGTCCCTGCTCTGTTCTGTGCTTCGCCGGGTCCATTGCTGGCTTGCACTTCCACCAGCTGCTGCTGCCTTTGGCTTCAGTTCACATGATGGCCACTAGTGGCCCACACTGTTCACTTTGATTTAAAGGGCCTGTGCGCACTATTCAATATAGGAATTCCTTTCCCTGTAACCTGTGCCCAATTATTGAAGCCTGTCCAGAACTAGTCAGTCATTTTTGAATATTTTGTTCCAAATGATCTACTGTTATCGACCTCTGTTGCGTTTCTTTAACTTCCTTGTCTGCTGCATGTCCTGTCCTCCTGAACACAACCTTGTCTGAAATCTGGCTGGCCTATTGCTCATGCCTCATCCATCAGTACCACGCTACCCAGCTTGTCAGCTGTCACTGCAAGTACCTATGTCGGGGGCAGCGAATGGGGGTGTCCCCCAGAAAAGTCAGACTGGCCTTACGGCGGGCTCCTTTGAAGACCATTAGACTCCGCTCCTCAGCAAAAGTTACGCCAACCCTAATTGGTGACCAGCGGATCCACCTCCTTTTCAAAAGCTGCAGTTACGTATTTCATTGTGGACCTTCAACATTTCTGCAGTACAATGGCTTCAGGAATACAATATTTTCAATAAATTATAGTCTTTGCTGAGACATTGTATCTTGAACCACACTCACATACAATGTCACAGAAACTGCTGTTCTGTGGCTCAAGTGATCAATTATCGTGAACATTTTATTTGTAAAACATCTGTAGTAGTGAAGTGCATGCAATGATTGGCAGTCTGTTAGCGCCTCTCTACAGTACAGTGCGGGCCACATGTTCTTTACAGTTCTTTGCATGTGCCAGAATGATCTGTTCTTTTCGGTATCTGGAGAAGGTGGCCCTAATTTCATTTTGTGGTACATTAGATATAAAGTCCATTACCCAAGGTATCATCTATCCTCAAATAGAAAGTCATTTCTGATGTTATATGTAAGGATTTGCTTGATCTGGGTTAGTTATCTGCTTCATTTCCAATTAAACTTAATTCTGCATTATGTAGTGTGACATCTTGGGCCTTCAGAACCAATTTCCAGTTTTCCATAGAGTTTTGGTTTGAACTGGAACCAATCAATATTGTATGTTGAGAGATCACTATATATCACAAAACTCAACTTCTCTTCCTTTATCATATCCTTCTCTCAAATATGGCAGCATAAACCACCTGACAGGTTTGTTTTAAAGAGTACCTGTCACATAGTTTATGTCCCCCTTGCTGAGGACAGAACAAGCTAGTTTCCAGCGCTGTGACCCTTATTCTGTAAGGTGCAGCAGTTTGAGAGTATTTAATGCTTAAATCTGCAGTTTTCAGCCAGAAAAGAGTTATGAAAAGAGTCAGTTATTTTTCAAACCACGCCCACCTGAGACTAGCCCTGCCCACCTCAACTGATAAACCTATTACTTTGAATAGGTAGAAACGTGAATAACTGTCAGTGGGCGGGGCTAGCCTTTGGTGGGCGGGGGCTATCACCTGCTCATTGATTAAGATTTGAGGGGTAAATGCTCTAAAACGCCAGCATCTTACAGAATAAGGGACACAGTGCTGGGAACAGCATGTCTGTCACTAGTTTGTACTGTCCTCAGCAAGGGGGCCATAACCTATGTGATAGGTTCCCTTTAAATGCTCTAACACTACAGCATCTTACAGAATAAGGGACACAGTGCTGGAAACAGCAGGTCTGACACTAGCTTGTGCTGTCCTCAGCAAGGGGGGCATAAACTATGTGACAGGTTCTCTTTAAGCCTTGGTGTTAATCTACCAAAGACATGACAGTCCCTGCCAGTAATATAGCTTATTCCTTTATACCGAAGTTCACTAATCCCATGGCTTCCATGTTGCAACAGAGCCCAGTAGTATCTGCAGATGCCAAAAGCTGTGGAGCCACATTCAGGAATGGGAAAACAACCCCCTAAATTCCCTCAGTGTTTCTCCATTGTTTGCTTAATGGAGTAAAAATCTTCAGAAAACTTTCCTTTAGATATTTAATCTTGACCATGGTGAATCAAAATGAGCCTAACATTCAATTTGTACTACAGAATTGATGTTGTAATGGTCAGTACTTTTTGGCTTAACTTAAATTATAAAGTTTGGAACTTACATAGCTCTTAACCACCAAGAGATTCGGTTTAATTTTGAATATCTATTTATATACAATTTAATATGAATATTCACAGTCCAAAGAGAAATGAACATTTTGCAATAAATTAACAGCATAGGAATAATATTTTCTATTGAGTTTTTATACTCATTCTTGTGCATTGGAGACAAAAACGATTGTGTAATTATGCTCCCAGAGCTGAGATCTGCATGTATCTCTGTTTATTTGACTAAAGCAATGATTTCATCCAAATGTCTGACAGTGAAAAGTTGCTGAATTCAACAGACTTTCTATTTTTTCAAGAAAGATTTTGACAATTATTTTTGTAAGGATAGTTTAAGTTATGCACTGCAAATATTAATGTCTGTTGTGATTAGGAACCTCTCGTCACGGTGTTTGAAAAGTGAATCCAGCGTGACCAAATCCCCAGTTCTGTTCAACAGGGTGCTGATAAACTGATTTTTCTGATGATAAATGTTATGTCTGACCCTGTTCTGAGCTGGTGACTAATAGCAGGAGGATCATGCAATGTTCTTACAGCCCTTTTAGGAATTCAAAGGGGAAAATGCTCATTCTTTCATTTTCAGTTACATACTTTGTATAAATATTAGGTTTCTGTTATTATAACGTGGCACATATTAATCACTCTATTTATAATGTAATCTATTTAGCATAATATTTAATACGTCCTGGCACATTTGATAATGCCAGATGCTGTAAAGTATATATTTAAAAATTCTTGAAGGATTTCATTTATTTTTATATTAAAACAGATATGCAAAGGAAACCTTTATATTCATCCAAATGCTTAATCTTTTGTCTCCTCTAATTAGATTATAAAGCATGCAATTATTAGGCCTAGTAGTTTCCTCCAAAAACTGTTGTTAGAGAGGTTGTCCTCTTTTTGTTTCCTCAATCAAGATATCTCTAAGTGTTACTTTTGCTGCCAAGAACCTGTATAGTCTGTGAATTACTTGAACCCCTATTGACTTTAATTTTACTCAGCTACCAATTAAACTAGTGGTAACAATTAATTGACTATAGTCAAATTTATCCTAGTGGCACTTGCCTCAAGCCATGATTTTAGACAATCTGTAGCCAAACTAAACCTAAAGAATTCTTGGACCCTGAATATTAACCATAAACGGCACAGTCCGTAAAGAGAACCAAAGCAAAACCAGAAAAGGACTGGCACCAAACAATTCATAGAATTAAATATACACTGTAGAGTCACATTGTTAGGACCACTTTCTACTTTTGACATTAGCAGTATAAATGGTAGCTCATAAAGGTAGTCACATGTTCTGGCTACAAGACTTGTGTCTAAAATAACAGTATGGTGAACTCTACTGCGTATAGGGGTACAAAGCAGACAGTCACTGCACATATGCTAATAAAGTTGAATAGGCAGTATTAGTATTGGACCTCTGATGACTGGGAAAAGGTTGCCTTCTCCAATGAGTTAGGGTTTCTGCTGCATTGAACTTATAGAAGTCAGCATGTCAGGCAAGATACATCAGACAAGCACTCTGCGACCATTGCTGGAAGAACACAAGCTTGTGGTTGCAGCCTTATTTTATGGGAAATGTTTGTGTAAGACCAAGACTTTCAAGTACTACCTTGGCCCCTAACTCCCAAAACCTGAACCACATTCATAACCTTCATCATTATACTCATGTTCCTCCCCAACATGGCTCCAGATACATAGAGTCACTCCCAGCCTGTGTAGCTGCTGCATACAGTGGTTATTCTGGATATTAGCTTGTGGTCATAATAATGGACTCAACTGTATACTTTATTGTCACACACACTTAAAAAACAATAACATCAACTACAGTGGGTAAAATAAATATTTAATACAGTGGCGATTTTGTAAGTTTTCCCACCTACAAAGCATGGAGAGGTCTGTAATTTTTTAAATTAATGGTTTACATTTTAAAACTTGAGAGACAAAATTAAAATTTAAATCCAAAAAAATCCCATTGTATGTTTTTTAAATAAAAAATTTTTCATTTTTTTGCTTTGGAAATAAGTATTTGATAAATAAATACAAAAAAAAAAAAAAAAAAAAAAAAAAAAAGAAAAAAAAAGACAAAAAAGAATTCTGGTTTCTAACAAAAGTGTTAGTTTTTTTTTAACTCTTTAATTTTACCACCCCCCGGGGAAAAGGGCCTTAATAACTAGCTATTTTTCTTTTTTCGTTTTTGCCTCCTTCAACAGTGGTACTTTTTTTTTTAAGTGACCATTTGTTTTTGATTACTTTGTTTTAGGGTGGTAAAAGGGTTTTTTTTTTTGGGGGCATAATTTAGGTTTACAAATAGATTACTGCAGAATTAAAAAAAAAATTAAAATTTTTTTTTTTAAATTTATTTTTTACCCATTCACTTTTTCACACAAAATTTAATGTGTGAAAAGTAGGGAAAAAATTAATTTTTTTTATTACATTTTTATTTTATAACTATTTTATTTTTTTCTACACTTTTTATGTTTTTCTACTTTTTTTCCCCCCTTTAAAGGGGTTAAATTTACTTAACATTTTATTTTTTTTCCCAACTTGTAATGTATTGGGCTTTTTCCCTCTATGTTTAATAAAAATTTACTTCCCAAACCCCCCCATTTTGGACGGGGAGTTCCTGGAAATGGGGGCACCCTCCTGCCTCCCTGGAAAGGTTGGTTTAAAAAAACCCCCTTCCCCAAGGCTAAAACGCTGCTAGAGTTTCTTCAAAATTATAATGGGCCATCCGGGGCAGCCCCTTTGGGGGACTTTGCCCTGAAGCCACTGATTTGACAATTTTTACACTCCACTCACCTGCACGGTTTTTTTTAAATTTAAAAATTGCAAAAGAAACCCTTGTAGCTGGAATCTTCTTTTCCCTAAAAAGTGGAGGTCTTAATAGGCCCCAAAAGAGAGGTTTTCAATGTTTTTTTTGGGACATTTTTTTTTGGTGCTTTAGTGTGCTGCTGATATTGGATTGTGTTTTATGTTACTCCCAAAAACAGTGTACCCCATGCTCTTTTTAAAAAAAAAAAAAAAAGTTGCAGCCCAATCATTGTTTTCTATTTACAAAAAACTCTATCCCTGCCCCCTAAAGGGTCATTTTTGGGGACTATTTTTTTTTTCTGGGGGGTAAAATGGAAATGAAGTTTTTAAGTTGTGCTCTTTTATTCCTCTCTCTAAAACCCTTCCCACCTTTGTTTTATCCCATCCTTTAACCCCCAGCACAAAAATACAACCCCTCCATCACCCCAAAACCCTCTTCACCTTTCCCCCATATTTCCTTAACCTCCTTGGGATTCCCCAAAACCTATCACCACATAACCTTCCCCCCTTTAGCCCTCTCACCACCACCTATCTTTCCCTTTTTAAACAAATCACCCAAAACCCTTTTTCCAAAATCTTTTTCCCCCAAAAAACCCCCCCCCCACCTATCACACAAAAACCCCTCCCCTTACCTTTCACCCCAGGTGGGTTTGAAAAGAGGTGATTATAGGTTCGGGAAAGTGCTTAAAAAAAAAATGGGAATTTTAGATTTTTGGGTTTAAATTTTGCAGGGCCCGAGTCATGGCCAGGAGGGTCTTTCATGGCGGTTTCCTGGACGGGGAGGAGAGAAAAGGGAAAAAAAAAATTCCAGTCTTTTAGAAGAGGGTTTTCTGATGAGTCCCTAGATGAATTGCAATGTTTCTCTTAGATGTCTGCAGGCCTGTGTATAATGGTATCTCTATGTTTTAATCACTGTATAGTTTAAATTTGATTGTAGTTTTCATGGTTTGGGTTACATAATCCCCAAAAAAATTTGGGAATCTCCAAGAGAAAAAAGAGTGACTTTTGTTCACTATATTTTATTTTTGCCTTTAGGCAAACTTAAACTCTATCGGGTTCTCTATCTTTTAAAACCCCTAAAACGAAACTTTTTTTTATATATAACTTTTTAAAACCCTCTATACACACTATTTAAAAACCGGGATCTCTAATTTCCCCACATTTAACCCTTTTTTTTTTGGGAAAAAGGGGGGAAAAACTCCCCTTTTTATCATCAAGTATGGTGGAAACCCCCCCTAAATTTTTAGGAGGGCCCCTTTTATCTATAGCAAAGTTTCTAGTTCAGTAGGGATCCCAAGCCAACTACCCTTTGGGGAAATCGTCCCTAATCCCCATAGACACAGAACAAATAAGGGCCCCCCTTTTGACACCCCGAGCAGGTGACACTTTTAGGGAAAAGGGAGAGATCACAATTTTAAAACCCTATGCCTGACCCCGCCCACATGTTTCGCCCGCTAACCTGGCTTTCAAGGCTTAGAGGTCGATCACATGTGGTCTGGCCCCACTTCCTTTTATATTTATTTAAAGGGAACAAAACGTTCGGTGGGTCCACCAATTTTGCCCTCAGGGGGAAAACCACTTAAACCCACTCCCCCTTCCCGGCGCCCCCCCCACTCATAACATGTCCTGCCAAAGCTGCCCCCATTTTCTCATGAGCCCAACCTTCAGTCAAAAATTTGCTATCTTTCCCTCTTTTGTGGTTCCTGATGGCTAATTGGTGGCACCTGAAAGGGGGGGGTTTACCTAAATGATTAAAAGGAAGTTTAGCCTTCCAAAACCACATGTGGGTCGGGGCCCCTAAGCCCCTTTATAAAGGGCCCGGGTTTGCTGGCCCCAAAAGTGGCGAGGTCAGGCATGCTTTTTTAAAATTTTGATTCTTCAACCCCCTTTTTACAAAATGTTTTCCTGCTGCAGGGCGGTGTCCAACCGGGGGGGGCCCTTTTTTGTTCGGGGTCTTTGAGTTTTGGGAGACCCGCCCAAGTAGTTGGGTTGGGGTCCCTTACTGAAGCTTGGGGACTTTGCTTTTGTTTTAAGGCTTCCTGGGTTTAAAAGAAAGGGGTTCCCCAGCTTGATGATAGAAAAGGGAGTTAAATTTCCCCCTTTTAGAAGCAAAAAGGGTTAAAAAGATGGGATTAGAGATTAGGTTTTTAAATTTGTGTGTATAGAGGTTAAAAGTTTAGATATAATAAAAGTTTTTTCGTTTTAAAGGGTTTTTTTAATTTGATAGGAAAATGATGGGGTTTTTTAAATTTTATTTGGGAAAATAGCAAATATAATGGTTTAGGTTCAGGCCCAGTTTTTGGGGTTTTTTCCCAGCTCTTTGGATTTCTGAAATGGTAGTAACTTCAGGAAAAACGGGTGATGCCAAAAAAAAAATTTAGCTTTCTTCCCGAGCCATTACGCTGTTAGGTGGAGGGGCGTGTTTTTTTGGGGGGGTGGGGGCTCACCATTTCCAAAAGGGCTTGGGCATGCAAAATTTTTGGGGGTAAGGGGCACCCCACCTTCAAATCTTCCTGATGGGCCCCCCTTTCAAAAAATTGGCCCAAGGGATTTCATTACAATCTGTGTCATGCTGGCATGGGCAGGGAGGTTCCCTTTTACAGGGAAAAACCCCCGGGGCTACATTGTTTCCCCCGGGCTTTATTTAAAAAGAAGTTTCCCTGGGGTCTATTGGCTCCCCCGGGAAATCACATCCCCCCGATGGAAAAGGGGAATACCCTTTATGATTATGTGTTGGTCCCCGGAAACCCTGGCAATCAAAGGGTTTAACAAAAGGCCCTTGGAGGTTTCCTCCGTTTCCCATGTGCTTACAGGGGGATGTTAAGTGTAGCTCTGGCGCTGGGAACTGCAAACCCCCTCTCTCTGCAGCCACATCTCTAGACATTGCTACAGAAAAGCGACCTGCACCGCCCGCCATTTATAGTCGGTGAGCGATCGTTTAGGGGTTATGTAGCTCTCCTACTCTGCACTCCTTACCTGTATCAATTGCACTTGTTTGAACTTATTACATGTATAAAAAAACCGTACACATCAATCAAATTTCCCCCAAACTTTCTACCGAAGCTGGACCAAAGAGCTGTTAGGGCACCAAGGGCAAATTGTAGATTCACAAGCTAGGAGGGCTCAGGGGAAAGACAAGCAAATTTTGGGAGAAGGAAAGACTGTTGGGCAAGTTAGGAAATAGAAGGGGATGGGGCTCAAGAGGAAGGGGGCACATGACCCCAAACGCTCGGTTTTGGGTTTGGAGGTGGTTAAAGCATTTGGGGATGTTATCCTTTAATTTAACCTATGGGTGTTTTGGGCTTTTTAAATTTTCATGAAAAAAAAAAGGAAGATTTTTAACTATTTTTCACGCTTGGGTGAATATTACGTATTGCTCTGACCGCGCTGGCTATTTGAGCTTTCCACACTTAGATATATAATAAGATTGGACTTAATAATGATTCATACCCCAAATACATAATACATAACAGAGGACATAGTCATCCATAAAAATATTGCAAACCAAGAGAGCAGTCGTGCACCTGACACACATTTCAGCAAATCTTCATCATGGATGACAGGTCTATAACCTAGAAAATTCAGTCTTTAAAATACATACTTAAGTATGTATGAGTTTTACATTACTTTGTGCACAATATTCTCATATACTATATTAATGTCCACTTATATAAACACTGGGGCATTTGACCCTTTACAGATTTTGTCTAGTTCTGCACATTTGATAAATTCTTTAAATAAGATAGTAATTGTATTAAATAAAAAGGAATCTAAGTAACCTTGTTAGTTTCTGAACTACTGTAGTACTGTTTTTATCTTGAAAAAAAAAAAGAATGGAAAAACCAGCTAAATGCCCGGTAATGAAGGAACTGTTACTAAGTGTTTAAAATCAGCACACAAATGCTGGATAAAAAAAACAGTTAGAAGGTCCAGTGTCCTTTAAAATCTTGAGACCTGATTGTGAAGCAGAAGAATCCATGAAGATACACAGGTAACAAAACGAAGACAAACCGCTTACGCGTTTCAGACCAACACTAGCCCTTACTCATAGATTTGTCTTCATTTTGTTTACTGTGTATCATTATGGAGCCTTATGCTTCACAATAAAGTCTCAAGATTTGAAAGGATGCCGGACTTTCTTACTGCTTTTCTACCTACTGCATTTATCTAAGACACAGCTAACCAAAACCTGTTCTTACTAAGGACTCCTGAGACTATAGCTTGAAGTGTAGCCATGGTATATTAAGATAATAAGCATTGCCAGAAACAACCACAGTACTTAGTGGCATACATAGAAGACAGGGAGTCCTATTGCAAAGATCAGAGTAAGTCCCTAGGCTTTGGCACCCGGGTTTAAGAGCCTGTGTTTGTATATCCTCCCAACCTTTTATAACCCTTATGGGCCCCTTCTTGTCCATTTTAAAAAGTTGTAACAATTATGCTGGGTGGGAGTTACCTTTTCACTTTAATTGATGATAGGAGATGACAAGTGAGTACAATAAACAATGATTTTACCAAATTCCAACTTAGACCCAAAAGGGCAAGATTTGACAGGTGCATTCCCAACTAGGCCTGGGCCTGAATGCTGTTTGCCCTTTAAGAAATGCCCTCCAACATTTTATTTGCAACACAATATGCTTTCTCATTAGGAATAGAAGTTGTAAAGTCCATCAGAAGGAGGTTTGGCACAAGTCAGATGAGTTGTTGATGCTCTAGCTGTGCTATTCCTATATTGCTCTTAATTACATAGGTTCAACTCTGTTGTCCCAATGAGCATTCTTTTTTTAGGAAACCAGCACTCCAGTCAACACTATGACTGCTGTAAAGCTGAAAGTCTTGCAGTTTGTCCCCTTTGGTGTTTTTTTGGCAACTTGAAGGAACACACAGTGAAGGAGGTATTCGGAATCAAAAAAACAAAGTCCCGCTCACCTGAATGAATGATTAGTTTTGGACAGCCAGCAGGTGCCAAAATTTTTGGCGGGGGGGGGGCACCCTTAAATGAAAAAAAATCTTTTTATTGTATTAAACCTTTAAAAACCCGACACGACAGAGTCAACGCGTTTGGGTGAAAACCTTTAATCATGACTTAAAAACAAAACAATCAATGAACTATTTAAAGGAAATTTAAAAAATGACGTGTCAGAACACATATCATTTGACATAATGTAAATAACTAGTGCAAATTATTTGAAGACACAGGCAATATGTGTATAACAAAACCTATTAACAAAAAAAAATAAAAAATGGAGCATGAATAAATAAAAATAAATAAATGTAATGGGGTAAAAAAAAACAATTGGGCTGATTAAGACACATGAAACACTATACAGGTTCTTACCTCCCATTATGGATGTACCTAACCAGGATTGGGGCTTCTCTCTCCAAGGGCAGTCTTTATAGTAGGCACACCTTTGCTTGTGCAAGTGGTTCCTGTGGGGCAATGGTGAGGACTTTATTAACTCTCTTACTATCGCATGGTATTTTGGAATTCCTCTTACTAAGTAAGCAATTTTGATCATGACATTATAATATGGAACTTTGTGGCCATTTTTCCCGGTATTCAGGTGTTCCAAAAG